>SMGT01005165.1:154397-192436 GCA_004794575.1 Lanistes nyassanus
TAAAAAGGAAGAAAGTTAGAGCAGTAGGATAGAACCTCAGGAGGCTAGCCCTATTAACAGAAGCCACGTATAGAGAGAAATTTGCACATCAGACGTCATATCTGACCCCACAGCCCACTTCGTCTTGTTGACAAGCACTCGTCACTAAAGGGTATATATATATATATAAGACCAAAAAATGCTTTACTTTTATAGAATGCGCTGGCTGACAGCGAGCGTCTTTCTGAAAGGAGCAACACGTTTGTATTGCGTGAGTGCCGAGATAATGCCACTTCGTTACTTATAATCTCTACACAGTATCGATATGGCTCGTTCTCTCACTTCAGGATACTCACTGCTCCACCCCACCCCTAATAAAAAATCTTTTTACCTTTGAAATAGTACACAACAACAAAAACAGTCTTAATCCGGAAATATACCATCCGACCACCGACGGGCAGAGAGACGGGCAGACAAGCGGACAGACAACGGACAGACAGACAGACGGGCAGACAGACGGACAGACAGACAGACAGACAGACGGACAGACACACAGGCGGACAGACACACAGACGGGCAGACAGACGGACAGACAGACGGACACACAGACGGGCAGACAGACGGGCAGACAGACAGACGGACAGACGGGCACACAGACGGGCGGACAAACAACTGAAACCTTGTTGTAAGCTAATCCAGCTTAACGAATGTTTTACCACTAAATATGTTTGTGTGAATATTATATATTTGTATATAATCTGAAAAGAATAGCTTAAAAACGATGCGATGCAGGTGAACACTGTACGTCAATCCGAGTACTTGTTCAGCTTTACAGTTATAAGGTGTACAGAACCTGCTGAAGAGTTTTCTCCCCTAGGCATCTCATAACATTTCGATTCCCAACCACTGAAGCTTTGCTAAAACAGCAGTGTATCTTGTTCTGGGACGGAAAGAGTGGTGAGTGTTGCCTCCGAGTTGGCTTAGAAATCAGAGAGAAAGATCGCAGTAGTTTTCGTTCAATTCCCCTTCAGAACCATGGCCAGGGTATCTTATGATAGGGTCTGCTGAATCCAGATTGCAACTCCAACGCAGAGAAGCTTACGGGATTGCACATTGCATTATTCTAGCTCGTTCGTTTAGCCCGGAAGCCCCATCTCGTTCCCAGGCTTCCGGGTCAGTCATTATGCATTCTACCACCCCCTTGCCAATTCTCCTTTTCTGTTCACTCTGAAAAACACGGTGGCGTTACATCGACTTTGGGTCGAAACGCGCAGTAGAAGCCCAAGACATCAAATTCTAGTTTATTTGGGCTCGGTGCAACCTGGTCTGCTGGTTACCCAAGATTTTATCTCGCGCTGCCGAGGTTTATGCAGGTCTAGTCAAGGGCTTAGTGGATTACACCGTTCTCAAAATCTCCTGAACCCCTCCCTAACACACTTTATTTCAGAAGTCGGTGCCAGACTTTGCTTAAAGAGTCCCGTCGCGTCATTACGGCGAGACCCGAAGCATGGCCTTCAAATAACAGCAACATTGCATTGAAAAGAAGAAAAAAGTAAACATATATTTATGCTTGACTACAGTGGGTTTTCACTCTCGCCTTCAGAGAGAGAGAGAGAGAGAGGAGAAAGAAGAAAGAAAGGAACCGTAACCCCCTCGAGGTTACCAGATTTATTTCCCCTTGCGGCTTTTCTAGCTTGGGGAGATACCAGTTTAGCAGGAAAAATGTAGTGCCTCAGACAAATAAACCTTTGTCTGGGGACAAGTCTAGTTGTGTATTAAAAACCCCCTTTAGTTTGTATTTGGGGGGGAATGTGTACTTCTGTAGTGTGGCCGAAGTGAGAGCCAGAGTTTTCCCAACGAATTTATCGGTGCGACCGAATTACGCTATTGCGCGATAGCGCGGAAGAATCGCGGATCCACGTGTTCGCAGGAACTCTGTCCCTCCTTCAGTTCAGGCCCGGGTAGCAAGGGGAACGACTGTCTCCGGCGTGTCTTCGTTTGTACAAGTTATGTGGTACAATGCATTCATGTACTTTGTATTTGGCATTGGTGAATTTTTAAAGAACGCTCCTTGTGTATACCGCACGGCCGTAAACGACGGCAAAGTTGTGCTGACGCGGTTATGAATCGGATTGTGTTCTCCTCTGCAGTGCATGCAGTGGGGCGGTGTATGTATAAAATATTGTTCCCAGCAGAAATTTCATTGTTCAAACATTGTGGAAAATATAATATCGATGGGGATGGTTTGGGGATGATGTAGATTCTGTTTGCTTGTACCGTGCACGTGTTGCGGCGCTAGATCGCCGCCATCTTGGCCACCACGTGGTCGCTATATGGGCTCTGTTCCCCATTATGGTGTTCGAGTTTCTGTGGGGGCATTTAGCTGTAAGACTGCCTCGTTGAAGTTGTATGAGTTGGATGTATTGCTGATGTTGTAGCCTGAAGTTAATTGTTAGGTCGATCTCTGTTTCAGGCCACCTTTTTCTTCTCACCTTTCTATTCTATTGCGTTTCTCCCTATTTTTACCTTTCTTTGATTACCTTTACATTTTCCACCTATTTTCCTTTTCCCCTTTCCTCTTGTTTTTTCTATAGTTACCAGACAATCTGTTTATCTTTAGTGCGGGATTTAGATAAAAAAATAAAAGTTACTGAGTATACTTATTTGTTTCTGCATTGTTTAGTCAGTGAGGAGAGAATCTGTGTGCGTGTAGCGCTAACCTCTAGCCCGAACCAAAAATTATTTTTGTAAGACGACGTACACATTAGCTTGCTAATTTTCCGCTAGTGTGTACTGATTACAGAACGGAAGGAGCTAAGTAATTTAGAGAGCAAAGGAAGTTAAGGGACATACAACGAACGAATTAATGAAGGAAGGATCGGAGGAAGTAACTCGAACAAAAGAAATTAAAGGACAGCAGGAACGAAGAAACGCAGGTGGAACGAAGGAAAGAAAGAGGATCAAAGGAAAGAAGAACTATGAATAAACCCTACGTACATTTATGAAACACATTGAAGTTATGTCCCAATGCATGTGTAGACAGTACGGCTGATATACAACTAGATCGGTAGCCAGGCAGCAATTCAGCACGTCACTGCCTTCATAAAACAATAGGGAGGGACAGATCTACCCTCTCTCATGCCGAGCATGGTTCTCATCCACTCCTGACCCGAGGTACCATTTTCCTTGTTAATAATGCAAAAGCAGCTCCTTCTCATCCCGAGTAATCTGCTTTTCGTCAGGCAGAGACCAGCGACCTGCTCACTCCCGGCAAACTTCTTCCGTTACAGGCACGAATGACAAAAAGGTCTTTACTGCGATTGAACCGACAGGCGCAGAGATGTTTGACGCGCCCTGGCCCCGTGGCATCGACCCGTCGTTAAAAGGTGTGATATTAGTCAGGGACAAAGAGCTCGAAAGATCACGCGCGTCTTTCAGAACTTTTCTCGGGAAAATTTTTAAACGCCTTTGCTAAAAATAACAAACTAAAGATGAGCATGGCTAATCTTCTAACGTAACGTTCGCTTGTATTTCGAAAGAAAAAGGCTGGGCTTTAGCAATTGGAAGCCTGCATTCTAAATGTCGTTGCTCGAAGACGTGTAGCTATTTTTTAATCATTCCTTTTGGGGAAACTTTCTGCACTTTGCTGTCTGAGCTGCAATGGGTTACTGTTATTTCTGTATCGTCTACAAGGAAAGAGATGATTTTTTTCCCATGAAACAAAATCTTATAACACCTTTTTAAAATGAGGGGAGCTATCTACCAGGCTCATTTTGTTGGGAGGCGGCGTTAGATATTTTCGTGAATAAGCAGGCATTTGAAAAATTAGACAATCCTCTTTTGACACCCTTTTGATATCAGCTGCAGCCGGGTGAAATGGATGAATACTTTTTGACTTCTAAAAGTGCCCTTTGTAATTACTTGTTCAACTTTCAATGTAATTATTTAATAAGGCTAGTCCATAAACAAAGCACCTAGTTCAGCTATTTAATAAATAATTATTTCAGTTAACAAAAACGGAGCTAAGCCAAGCTAAATTATACACAGACGAGACAGACAACTAAGGTTTATCTCCTAGCGGCGGTCACTCCTTCCTTTTTATTTAAGTCATTGTAAATATACATGGAGAGAGACAGAGAGAGGGGGGAAGGGGGAAAGATGGAGAAAGCGAGAGGAGAGAACTATGTTCGTTTTTGAAGTTTATTTGGTTAGTTGGGATCAAGTCACCTGTATGATAACAGAACGCTTACCTTGGAATTTAGAGGGTCTTTTTCCCTCGCATTTTGGGGAAGTGTGCATGAAATGTGTTCTCGCGCGTTAAAAATCTACATTTATTATTATTATTATTATTATTATTATTATTATTATTATTATCGTATGCACTCCCGTTATTGTCAGTGAGACATTGCAAATCGCGAGCACGAAGTTCATGCAGCATTTCAGCTCGCTGAGCGAAGCTTTGATTACTGGTGTATTACATTAGCATTTCAACTTTATTTTTGTCGACTGATCAACTTCACAGCCTAGCTGTGCAGCTCGAACAAAAATGGCATCGAATTTCTTCTTTTGAGATCTTTGTTTGTCGGTTTGATGAATACAGTTCATAATGCGTCCTTACATCAATCCACAAGTAACTGAAGAGTGCCAATAGTGTCCTCAAACATAACAGTTCACGTGGCCATTCAGTCAGCAACGGGCTCGTCCTTTGAGGTCACACTGTCCACGGTCCCCAGTCTCATGCTGAAACCCAGTTTGAGAAACTGGTGATGAAATCTAAGTGCCTACTGACTGCCTAAACACGGGTATAAATCTCTCCTGGTTTCATAACCGTCGGACCTTTCCTCATCCCTATGGCTGTCTGTGATTTATTACTGAACAACATGGCTATTTGACTCTCTGTCCACGGGTATCTAGTGTCTGTTTAATCATGTTTAAAAAAACACGCGTCTCTCTGTGGCCTTTTAAATAGAACAAAGTGTGTTCTGGTTCGCCAGCTTGATTCTTGTATGCAGAGCCAGATTCGAAGAAGCTGGACACATATTCGTCCAGTTATGAAAGACCTTTAGCCATCCCTTCATCCAAGATCTCCCGACTAAACTTTCTTATCTTTGTACTACCCTAATAGTAATTACATGCTCTAATATCTTACTCTCTGTAAGTTATTCATTTATCTTTCTTACCTTTGTTTCCTCCACTTATGTACCTCTTAAAGTATAGAAGATCGCTTTATTGTGTAACTTACACTTAAATATTATACTGAGAGGTCTGAAATAACGTCTACCCGTGCATCGCTTCATCTATCCATCTATCCATCTACTTACCCATTCATCCACCCTTGCGTCCCTCTGTGTATCAGCCAAGACTGAGTCTCAGTAAATGCCTCAAAGGAATATTTAGATTTTGCTCGCTAGTGGAATTTATACAGGCATACCGGCGGGAACAGCTTTTAACTCTATGCGGGGTCTGTTATCTGACCGAGTTCCTGTCTCCTACCACCTGTTAGACGTGGTCCGGCCGAGGGAGTCCCTGGGTAGGGAGGCTGACAGTAATATGAGCTGAATATACCTACTGCCTTTCCGAATCTGTCTCATCCACTAAATGGCGTCCTGATATTCATCTACCGGCCGCCTTCTGGCTCACAGAGATGCAGTTCGCTGTGTGACTTTGCACGTGGGAGACCTGCCTGCAAGGACTAAAGCCAAGACAAAGAAATGGTTCCTGACGCATGCACAGACTGACACCGGCAGACACATCTGCATAGAGGGCTTTCGCAAAATTAGGCAAGACTGTATAGTTTTGTTATGAAACTACCTTCTCGAGACAGGAGTCAAGCATCAGTGTTTTAAGTTGGAAGCTTTGGGCACAGTAGTGGAATGGATTAGAACTGTTATCGGTTTCTCGGTTTAACTGTGGTCTGGACGGACGATAATACAGACACTGTACTCTTGTCCTGTACATTTTCTAGTTCTGTTGCATTTAGTGTAGTCCCAGAACTAAAGTAAAAATGAAGTAAGTCGTGAAATTGTAAGTTTAAGCTGACTAAATGCAGTTAGATTTATTATCTTCGTGCAATATATAAACAGTCATATTTCCTAGGTTCACCGTGTAGAAATGTCCTGTAAGGTCATTGTCTTGTACAGAGAGGATTTGCTCCTGCTCACTTTTACCCTCTTTACTCTCATCTTTCCTTTTGTCTAGACCATTAAGTTTTGCACTGTCGATTCTCTTAGAAAGCTACTGAAATTGAAAAACGAATAAATCATCCTCTGTGGAACTACCTAGAGGTAAGCAGAATTTACCGACTGGCAAACCCTTTAAAAATTTCGACGTGTTTCAGACACTATCGCAGTAAAAACAACAGCTGTTACACCATTTTTGAACTTCCATTAGTTTCTTTTACTCTTAGTTCTTCTAGAACAAGATTTATTGAGCTTATCATATGACTGCATTCGTGTCTCACGTGGACGGCACTGCATTCTTGGCTTGTGCTTGATCGAAACCCTGGAGATTTCTGTCTTTTAAAAACTGCATTAAATAGTTTTTTTTAGAACTTGGGTATTTGAAATCGACTTGTCGCGAGCATATTGTCTCCTGAACACTTAACCATGGCAGTCTGTTTCGCGGGTTTATTTTTAAATAAAGGGACTTCTCAAGTTTGACAGCATTCATGTGTATGGAGACTAAAAGTCAAAACAGCAAAAAAAAGGCATTTCTTTCACTGACGCTAAGAAACGCTTTAATGCAAAGTTCTTACTTTGATCTGTACACGCCTGTTCCACAAACGATCTGTTCTCTGGGGGGGTTTGTTTGTTTGTTTTCTTTATTTCGGAATGTTTCACTGAAAACTTTCAAGTCGGTCAGAAAGCAAGTATCATGGATTCAGGAAAACAAAAGCAAGGAACAGACTCATCGCTCAGTCATGAAAAAAAACCCCAACTCTTTTCCGTTCCTTCCAGCGGAGCGGCTACTATTAAGTTTGAACGACATGTGTTCCATCACGCAGGTCAGCAGGTCAAACGAAGACCGAGCCAGTGTCTCTGGCGATGAAGACCCCGCATCGGACTGCGTCTGCCAGAGGAAGACGTCGCTCCATATGGCTGGCTTCTGAGCAGGGGCGCTAACCAGATTAGTGGACTTCCGGCGCCACACAATTGCCAGCATGACTTGTCCGCTCTCATCTTGACGCCAGATTGAGGGAGAGCGGGTGGTGCCGAAAGCAAACACAATACAGCGCAACCTCCGGCTTATGAAATTAGTTTCAATTACACCGCCGATACCTTGCGGCAGGAGAAGCGAGACATAAACGAATACATCATTTTCCTTTGGGGCATCTATGCAAATATCCTCTGGCATATCTTTTGCGAATCCAGCACTGGTCTTCTTTTCCCCATCTTCCTCTCCCCCTCTTTACCCTCCCTCCCCTATAGGTACAATCGATGACAATTGGGCTATGCCTTCTTCCTACAGACGATACTACCCAACGATAAAGGCTCTGTCAGATGACGTTTGGAAATACGTTTTTCACGAAAACAATATCCATAATCACCTTTTTGTTTGATCTCTGGCAAACTTTAGTTTCCGAAACTTCATCTGTTGACCTAGTTTCCGATGTTTTTTTCACATGACTTTTCTTGCAAGTTGTGACAACCATGCAGCTTTGGAAACATTTCTCGCAGTTTTTGTGAAATAACTTATGTTCATTTTGCAAAGCCCAATAATGTCTTGTATATTTCACTTATTATTTGATGTCTGTTCTTGATCCCCCTGGACTGCTCTTTTATAAAGTATCGTTAATTTGATTTATGTGGATTTGAGCAAACTCGTGTCCCTAAGAGGGCGAGAGAATAATACAATTTAAACTGAAATAATCCCCTGAAGGTCTCGTAATACTGCTGGGAACACCGATGTGTCCAAAAATGATTTCATGAAATGAGACTCAGTAGTCGGGTCTCCAGTCTGAAACCAGAAGTTTGTTCACGCACATCCCTTTGGTAATAGCAGTTCAATGCTGGGTGCGATTCTGTTTGAGAGAGGCATTGTGGGTGCGACTGCAAACACAGACACGCATGATGCTGCACAAGTTCTCAATGTTGACTCCCTATAGCCTGTGGCTGTAGCCCTACGTTTTCATCAGCTGAAGGGGCGACGAAATAAGAACATGCACACTAGAGGGGAAGAAAGCGAAACACACTGTGCTCGCTGTCAGTGGATATCCGAAGGCAGGCAAATGTTTATTCCCTGCAGTTGAACGTAATACAATGGTCGCATGTGACGGACTTTATGCAAAAATAGCTACGAACCTGTTCACGGGATTATGTAGACTAACGTCATGTCACCTCGTGCCGTTTACTGATGAAACCGTCAGACGCACAAGAAAAGCGGGCTTTAAAAATTCACAATGAGACCCTTGAACCTCATACAGACATAAATTCTGCGAATGTCTAAGGGCGAAAGTTAACAAGAAGAGCGAATATACCGAAGGGAGAGAGAGAGAGAGAGAGAAAGAAAGTACACTTTAGATCGCCCAGTGAGTGAGTGAGTCGTTCGGTCAGTCAGTCAGGAACCGAGCGGATGCGAATTCTCCCACTGCCTCGCGGCCCTGCAACACGGGAAAGTGGGGCGCCTGCTAGCCCTGCCGTCTGGCCAGAGGAGAAAAATCCAGATCGCGATAGGATTACTTTTGGATTGGGTAGGAGTTCTCCATCATTAACCCTGACTTTTAGGGCGTGTGTTTGTGCGTGCGTGTGTGTTCGCATTTTGTGTGGTCAGGGTTGACCTGTTGAAACAGCGCACACTCCGTTACTTGCCAAGACCGCCGGAGAGTAAGACAATTAGCATAAGCATACAACCTTTATAATCATCACCCCACAGCCTTAGCGTTCTCTACTTTATTGAACCGTTTAGCAAACATCCAGAACAAGAAAAATCCCGAAAGGCAGTGCAATATTTCTGGAAATAAAAGTATCATCCTGTACATAAGACACATTACATTGTTTTTTCGCGTCCTCGCGTTCGTTTATGCCAGACTCACGTCACAAGACCAGTGGTTTACCAAGATCAAATTTCCTGACCACATACTGGATGTGGGGGAGACTATTGCCTGATACATTTTTTAGCTATTTAGGAACACTGACAAAAAAATTATCCGCACTGCCACTTCAGGAAAATATGCGTTTAGGCCAAAAAGAAATTCGCATCTTTTTTCTAGCGTAAATGCATCAGCAAAGGGAAACACCAAAGCCAATCATCAATCTGCACAGGTTCAAACGTATGAATACTAATGAGATATTATATTAAAAACAGATGAAAGCTACAGCAGTAAAAACCGAAAACCCCAGATGATAGTTTCAAGAGGGAAAATGCCGTTTATGTCGTAATGAATGGATCACAAATTTGATCAATGTACAAATAACTGGATACGCGGCAAAAATGTGGTACGCCAGGGAAATAGCTGGTTCTTGCAGATTCCATTACAAAATAATCAAAGAAATTTTTGAAGATCAATGGTTTCTCAGAGAACACCGATGCCTTTATCCGAGATCATTAGGTAGCTGCCATTACACGATTCTCTTTCAACATTTTAAGCCTCTTTCTTTGCAATCATGCGTCTGGTACCTCATTTCACACTGTGTTAGGACCTTTCTTAACAGGAAAAGGGGCGTCCTCATGCGCCGAACATGGTCGTTATAGGTCCACACATGCTCACTAGCCCGACTAGTTCGACTTGTTAAGTGCGGCTTTTAGAAAAAGAAAGGCTAAGTTGAAGAACATGTGACGGATGGAGCGACTATGCTAACTGAGGTAAGCTACGTAATTCTGTTTGGAGAACAGTTGGACGCTGAAAGCTGTGTCCAGTGGGGCAGTGGGCTAAGAAATAAAGCATCAAGCTTCCGAAAGTTTGTGACGGTACTTGAGATTTAAAAAAAAGCAACCAGACATCTTATATCGACAGGTTCATTATTACTTGCTAGTTCTCCTTTAATTTCTCTTGCACGACGCTCAGCTCGCTGTAATGAACTTTGGTGGTAAACCTTCCGAATGGCACGACAATAAACGGTTTCGGCATGACACACCCTACCTTTTAGTTGTAATAAATTCAGCGAGAGAGCAAATACGGATGCAGACGCGCGCTCACACACACACACGCGCACGCACGCACGCACGCACGCATAAGGGATGTATGAGCAAGAGAGATTAACGAAAGCACTGCACAAGAATGTTACAAAGCTAAGCAGAAACGTACTCGAAACCTGTTTTGTTGTTTATGTGACAGCTATTGAATGATATCAAAAACTACATCATACACAGACGCACAGTAACGTGAAGCTGCCTCAAGGGAAGGACAATAAATGTGATCTAGGGACACTGCTTAGTTTAAGGGTCGTCATGATAGTGTAACTTAGTTGGAAGACACAGATAACAACGACATCTATGGATGAGGATAAAACGATATCAAAGTTCATCTCCTTAGAACGGACAGGTCCCGCTAGCTTTTCTTTGCCAACAAGCAGTACATCTAGGTGAAACTGATTAAACTAAAAATTAATGTACCTGTAGTGGTCATATTCAAGCTCAAATTTTTGTAAGATTGCAAAATGTTTCTTTTTCTAGGGTAGCTATAATGTAATCAAACAAAATATTAATACAGACACGAACAGCAAATTTGAGTACGCCACAGTCTGTTCGTTCTTTTTAGGCAAACACACCGGTCGAACTTTGTTCGCCTGAGCCGGGTGTGTTCGTAAAGTTAGACATATTTCGCACGCAGGCATAACGTGCAAGGATTGTTGAGCAGTCTAAAAATCATCGAACAGCAAAAGTAATAATTCACCTGGGTTTTTAGCAATGTTTTGAATTTTAAAAAAATGGTCTCGAAGGAGAAAACTATTGTCATCAGTAACAGATATTATGCAATTCTTCATTTTATTCTCTGGGCGTTGCTGCTCTCGACGGCACGCGAGAAATCTGGCGCGATGAGGATGCATGCAGACACTCTCCTCTGTCAATTGTCGCGCTGCCTTGATTGGGCTCTGCTCTGTCTGGATCACTGGCGCCGCGCCAGCTAAGCCTGAACTCTTGACCAGATAAAGGTCATTGCTTTCACTTAGTAGGACTTGTTGGCGTGTTCAGGAGTCCACAGGCCTCTCACGTCAGAAACGGAGTGCAGTTCTGCGTGTATGGCTTAGGAGTGAGTCAGTAAAATGCTGACTGCGGGCGTTGGCTTGCGTATATGCGAGATCGAGGGGAGGAAAAAGCCAGAGAAGCAAGAAAAAGTGAGAAAGAGAGGAAAGGACACAAGGGAAGAAAGACGGAGGATAGAGGAAGTGAGAGACAGACATAGGCGAAGTGATGGACACGCGCGCTCTTGCGTCATGTTAAATCCCACAGAAAGGAAATAGAGAAACAGACGAGAAAGATACTGCACTTGGAGAGTGAGGGAGGGGGCAGCAGGGGAGAGATGGAGCGGGGAATAAGGGGTTTTATCTTATTCTGCGTAAGAGGTATTGTGAAATGATTGATTGCCTGCTAAGAAAAAAAGAAGTTTAACGTTTCAGACAGAGAAATCGCCTTTCTCACAAAACCCCACGACTTCTGGTTTCAAGTTTCCAAGTCCGAACACTATTTTTCTAACAACTTCTGCCAGCTATCTTGATCTTGATCGTGGGTTGACTAGTGAAGGTTGCCATTTTCCAAATGTGAGAATTGAAATGTCGAGAATAAGCGGAGCCACGAGCGAGCCGGTCGTCAGAATTGTTGTGAAGGGATGTTCTGTCCAGACTCTTGTCACAATAATAGTAGCGAGTCTTTGAAATATTTCAGTCTAATTTAGTATTGACGTTTTTATGCATCTTTGCTCTAACAATCAAAGACAATCAATCTGTGTTCTCAATCATTTGGTATATTGTTGGCAGGCGCCACCAGGCGGCTGCGGAAAACGTGTGCCTGCTTCTTTGGTCCGAAAGCCTCCTGCCTACCGGTTTGTAAGCTTGTCTATATACATGGCCATCTGTCTGCCTGTCTATCTGTCTCTCTGCTTGCCTGTCTGCCTGTCTGTCCGTCTATTCAACATTGCTGTGCTTAAACAAGAAATGACTTGGAAAAACGTCAACTGGCATAAATCTATCAGGCCGTAAAGTAACTTAGCCCCACCACCCGTGTATCATCAGACAAAATAAACAAAGTCCTAGACTTGACATTAGTAAAGACGCACCTATTGAATAGAAGCCTTCGCCCGCCTTTTCAGAATAACGTAGAAACAACACGAACCAAAGACCACGAGAAATTCTTTTTCTTAAAATTAAGTCTGGTTTGAAAACCCATTTCAGTGGTCCACCCACTGCTGTTGTTTTTTACGAGGAGCAAATCCTTCTACTTGAATAGAAAAAGCTGCCATCTGTAGTACTTTAAATCTAAACCGCACTTCAGACTACAGAGAAAAATAGAAACAAAAAATAAACAAAACAAACAAAACAAACAAACAAAAGACTAAAATCAAAACCTTTGAACTTCAAACTGCCTTCAAATCACTCGGTTTCTTCCGTTCGGAAGTGGATGCTCTGTGAATGTCGTGTTTCCAATACAAGCGAACATATGTGCACGATTATTATGCAGTTCACGTTCCGTTTATTCCTACAATCAAAGTGCCAACTGAAAGAAGACAGAACGCTTAGTTACTGTTTTTTTCATGTTACAGTGTTTTTCGTTTTCTTTCTTTCTTTCATTTTTTTCTTTGCGAAATTTCCCTATAGGCACTTCTCGTCGGATCTTTGATATCTTAAGAAATACATTTCAATAAGAAAGACAACCTCACGTTTATTTTTGTCAGTCTGTTTGTCTATTGACGCTTCCATTTTATCTGTGACGTTGCAAAAGGGCGGGGGCAAAGGCGGAGGACGATAGCTCTAGTTCACGGAAAAAAGCGAACTCAGCAGATGTAAAAACAATTTGATGTTATTTTTTCTGTCGGAAAAAACGAATTTACGCCGTTAGAAACATTTATAAATAGCACGAGCAATTTAAAAAAAACTGATCCCTCAATTAAATTTTTTTTTTATTAACACTGTTAAGGATGAGTCGTTTGGCAGCTAACAAAGCCCCTATTAGACAGAAAACAATGTTTTATCCGCTGTGAGGACTCGGCGAGAATATAAAAACTAACTAAAACCGATGACATGAGTCAGTTTTCATGCTGCTTTGCCACTTCGCAGCAAAATTGACGCTACGGACTGAAAGGAAAAAAAAAACCGAAGGAAGGAGGAAACAAAGGATGGAAAGACGGACTGATAAGGACAGATAGAAAAGGACAGATAAAAAAGTTTAAAGATTGTGACTGAAACACAATGACTGAGCAAATGAGTAATTTTGAGAAAAATGCAGGACGGAAGTGACAGAGTAGGAGAAGATCAGAAGTGCAAAGAGAAGATAGCTTTTTTCCCGGCAGCTGACTTTGAAGGTGGAGTTTGCTGGCTTACAAGATCGATGTACATTGATTGTATAGACGTTGTTTCAACGGTGACAGATCGCATCGGGTTATTAGACCCAGAACATCCTTCAGCCCTGCAGGGCCTGTCGGGGACGTGCCGAAATCCGCCAAACAAAAACAAATTGGAGATCTGTAACACTCATTCCCCCTCCTCCTCCCTGTGAGCAACTCACATAGGTTTCTACGCCGTATGATCACATTACAGTTTGTCTTCCAAAATTGCGTTCGTTAGTTATAGAAAAAGCTGGGCCGGATGGGAATGAATGCCGAACTGCAAGAAATCGCGGTGTCACAGTGGATCCTGGATCTCACATTTAGAAACCCCAGAAGCAGATTGCCTTCGGTCGTCAAAGACTTTGAAAGGAGCGAAAACCCCAGGTATCAGTTACCTATCTGCTAGATATACGTTAGATTCTGCAGCTGTGCAGCCCTCATCTCTCTCTGTCGCTCATCTCTCTCTTTTCTCTCTCTCTCTCTCTCACAAAGGATAACGGGATTGTAGCCTTCACAGACTTTCCATAGTCTATAAACCTTAAGTATTTTGAATTCCCTTGTCGTCAAAAGGAGTTGTTTCATGAAGTACTGGGCTGGTCCACATGACTGTTGGATCGCGTATAAAATGAAATGTCTGATGCTGAAAGGGCTTATAGCGTATCGAAACAAGCAGTCTGAAAGATCACACAACATAGTCCAAGTTACTGATATTTACAATAAGTCACAGATGGGCACATATCCGAAGTCACATACCAGCCGTGTTTTGCATAAGCATCTGTATTTCATCATTGCACTGCGCGATAATATGCGTTTTCTTTTCGCGTACGCAGTGTTTGGAGGTCGAGCAACTTTGTCAGTAAACTCTGCATTTTCCGTCTCAGCTGGTAACAACGGCTGCCGTATTGTCCCGCTGGGTACAAAATGCTCTGTAATGATGCAGTAGTAATGATGTAGTAGTAATGATGTAGTAGTAATGATGGTGACAAGAAACATGTGAATAGTTCTTTTTCTATCATCCCCTGCGACCGTCTCTCGTCTGTGTTGATTCTTTAGGGAGTGGAAGAAGTTACCTTTAGATTCTAGATTTTTCTCAGTCCTCCACCTCTTCGTCCCTTATTTCCCTGCCTGTCTTCATTCTCGCCCAACTCTGTCTTTGTGTCTGTCTTCAGTAGACGTTCATTCAAGGGTTGGTTGATAGGATTTTTTTAAAAAGGAGTGGACTACGTTCCAGGAATTATCTTCTTTCCAGACACTTCAGTTGGAATGTGCTTTCACGTTCTCAATTTCGCCTACAGTGCACTAAATTCAGTTCAATTTTCTGTCTGTCTGTCTGCCTGCTTGATCGCTAGCCTGCCTGGGTGTCTATTGCTGTCGAGAATCGATTATTGGCTTCTGTTTTGGTTTCAAGGAGATGACGCTGGCAGACAGGTCAAAGAGTGTGTGGAATATACTATATATGTAACCTCATCCTTACCTTTATATAATAATTAATCTGAAACTATCAATATTATCAGTATGTCGTTACAATTTATTTGTTCTTGCGAATAGGGCTACATGCATCTTGCTCTCTATTTATACGTTTTAGAACTCGTAGGTTTAGGACCACCTCGGTGGTCTAGGATTAAAGCGTTCGCATCCGAGGCGGGAAATCAGTGATTTGCACTCCCAACGAGTCATACCTAACAAAGACTTAAACATTGATAATCTCGTAGCTGCCCTGCCAGACGCCTATATTGAACAGTACTAGGACTGGTTGGCCCGGTGTCAGTATAATGTGACTGGGTGGAACTGAAGCCTGTGTTGCGACAGCAGTCCCAAGTGTGGCAGCACCTAAACAAGTCTAAGCAGCACCGTCCTGATATGCACCTAGTTTGGGACGGGACATTAAACAATAACAACCACCTACTCACCAACCTCGTAGGTCTTCTGTGATAAGTATCATTTAGTTTTACTAAATGCTTTTATATTTCAATTGCTTAATTATTTTGTTTGTTATTCAAACTGTAGTAGATGTGCTTGTCTACGTACTGTTTTAATTATTATGTATTTATTTTTTGGATTGTCAAATGCGGTGAGCGGGCTCTTTATGAGTGAGATACTGCACTATATAGATTTCATATCACACACACACGCGCGCGGCTGGATCTATGCCTTTGATTTGACAGTTGTCTGTCTGCTGTCCCCCGATCTCTCCTTTACGTTCTGAAGTCCCTCCTCTAGCCCAGTCAGCGTAGAGATTGCCCACAGCAGAAGAACACGTGCAAGAGTCACACACCAGTCTTGGGGGAACGTTACAACTCCCCCGAAGAGTACCTTGCGCTAGGCAACTGGTCTACTCAAGACACGTGCTTCTGACACCAGACTTCGCGTAAGTGCAATGGTGAGGGGGCCCTTGTTCTGCGGCAAGGCTTAACCATCAGCCTTTAGCAGCAGTTCGACACTATCAGTCTCTCCATAGCAGATCTCCAGCACTCAGACGATTGTGGCAAAAGATACGCCGATCTCCAACAGGCTATATATCTTTTGGCAAAAGATACCTCAGCGTTCTAAACCAGTCCTTTTATTCTAACCTTTCATTTGTACATTCTTGCATTCACATGCTCGTGGTCATCGAGATAGTTACATACACCAACCAATCAGGACAGAGACAGAGAAAGCCACACCCTGTGTTAACTACAAGAACACATCATGTCCCTCCCCTAATGAGGGTACCTCATGTGGCCATTGCTACTCTCCTACTCAATGGCCCTGGTGGTCGACAATAGGCGTGAACAGCTTCCTTCTGAGGCATAATCTCCCCCTGCGTAACTAATCCCTACCTGGCTGGCATGTAACACCTGCTCCTCGCTCTAGAGCCAGAACCCTGACTAGAGGTGCTACCAGGGACCTCATGACACCTAACCTACGCTCGCTCCACCGGGTGATTAGGTCAGCGAGCTAGATGGCGAGAGATTAGACGCTTAATTAAAGCAAGGAGGGCTGTTTACGGGTCACAGCTAGAATCTGAGGTGCAATCTCTTTGACGCACCACGCCCAACTCGTTACAGAAGGTTACAGATAAATTAGGCACAGTATCCTTGCTTTGCCATGCTGAGCATGTTTCATTCTTGCACAAGAAATCGCGTGTTCACTGTAGATGACGGGGTGAAGGCACGGTAAGGCGGGGTGACGCAGGGAGCGCGATGCTCTTTGATAAATGCACGCGGACGTGTTCACAATTTCACATGGTTCGGATTTGTGCATTTTCTGAGTGGTGATAAAGACAAGTACTGCCTGCCCATGAACTGTTTTGAGCTATTATATAGTTTAAGATTCTTTCTTCGATACAGTTCGCAGAAATTTCTGTTGTGTTGGTTTGACGTAGTGAGACAATACGTCAGCTTTGGCCCTTTTAACACTTCACGTGCATACTGACCGTCTTATCAGTGATGCATTCGACTGCTGTTCAAATTACATTTCTGTCCTCAACTTCTACTCAAAGAAGACTTTCAGGTCGTAGACACTACTTAAGAATCCTCTTCACTGATTGCAAACTATTATTATTTTCTTATATAGCAATGAAGAATTCATAGTCTGAGGTCACCATGTCATCATCCTTCAGTCATCTCTTATCTCTTGTAAAGTTTTCCTCATACAGCAAAGCAACCCAACCCAACCCAACCCAACCCAAACGAAACTGAACCCAAATCCAAATCAAAGACAAAACTAGAACAAGAACAACAACAACACCAATTAACAACAACAAAACACCTCACTTTCGCGACATGGCAGGTAATGTAAAATCACTTAGAAATCAGTCTCCACAGCATAACACCGTGGGACATCGTTTCTCTGCTTATTTCGGAGAGGCCTTATCTCTAAGAAAGCCAATGTCGTGCCAGACCCATCCATAACCGGGTGTCCAAGTGCAGGGCACTACCATTGGATACCTGTCAAAGATGGAATGGCAGAATCACTCACGCGCCCTCTCAGACCAGAAACAGGTGGGCAGAACAGACCGTTGGCTGCCCTCATTCTGAGTGAAGCTTTGCCAGCATCATTACCTGAAAATCAGGTCCAACCGCTCGAGAACTAAGCTCTCTATCTAGCGCAACATGGAGGAGATATAGTGGGAGAAGATGTCAACTTTATCTGAAATTAGAAAGCTCCCACAGTAGCATGCAGTGCGTGCACGTGCGTGCGTGCAGACCGACAACGCACGAGAACTTGTAATGAGTTAATAGAAACCGAGCCGACAGTGCAGCCACCACAATGGCCCGCCGTTAAAGGTGGTGTGACACGACCGAACGAATGTTTTCCATATCGAGATGGCATAACGAAAACTTCTATATGTGTAGACATACAACAGCACCTGACAACACAATACAACACTATAGGAAAACTGAGGTCCAGCATATGGAAGATTTCACTCTCTGCGTCTATTCTTGTTCTTGACAGATTGCAGAAATCCTTCGGCCACTGCTCGCTCTGAACTCTGTTTGGACGATGTGCGTACAATAATAAATTTAAGCTGATAACCCGCTTTCCTCAAGGACATCTGGTATAACCCTTTCCCACCGACTGCACAATAACCAGAAATAAAGCTTTTTTGAAAAAAGTTACTTTTAGTAAAGGTTTATGGTTGTCCTATCTCTCTCTCTCTCTGTTAGCGCGTTAGCGTGAATATAGGTAAGTCAGTGCTTGTCTACTTTACGTGCAACGAAATCTTTTTTAAACCAGTCTGCAAGTGGCGGTGGAAGTGAGAGGATACTAGGTGTCTGACGTAGTCAAACCGGCTTTAGTACAGAAAAGTCACCGACGCCATTAATTAAGGTCTGCTACCTGTGGTGGTTAGGCAGAGATGTCAAAAAGGTCAACCGGGCGATAACCAGTGAAGAAGTTTTTTAAAGCACGACAGGCGACAGAAAAGCATCAAGGCGGTGAGATACGGTTACTTGACCCATCAGAAACCACGCTGTGCCTCCAGCTGATAAAACTGCTGCAGACGTGCAAGGTGTTGCAAGAACATAAGCTATGCTGTAACGATAGCTGTTAGTGGGAGCAAAGAGCATAGGAAAAAATGATAGCAGTAGGTCGCTCTCACTGGTAAACCTATGAAACCCGATGTGAAGATAGAGCGTCTGGTACACATTAAAAAACTTATTACGTCATTGTGGATGTGGGTAATTGCGTGCGGTTGCTGCCCTGCCCCGTGAGTGAGTTTGTAGAGCTTTTTATATAAGCAAGTCTGCACTGGGCAGGAGTCAGCCACGGCTGACTGCAGTCTGTTTTGTTTTCAAGTTTTTCCGGATGAAGAAATATGCCTTTCTTCTTATTTCGACCTTAGAACTGTGGTAAACACACACTAAAAATTGGGCTGACCCTGCAGCATATCGATGCTTACTAAATGAAAGTTATGCTGAAGAAACTGCGTGATGACAAAGAAATGTTTTCAGAAGAGTTAACAAATCCTAAGGGAATCCTTGTTTCACTGTTTGAACCCGATTATAACAGCGAGAATCGCTCCCCCGACTATAACAGCGAGAATCGCTCCCCCGACTATAACACCGAGAATCGCTCCCCCGACTATAACAGCGAGAATCGCTCCCGAAGATTTCTTTCGATCTTCTTTTGTTTTTCTTTCATTTGCCTGCTTCATATTCTAGATTGGTCGATCGGCTTCGGTATAAGTATTTAAAATAGCGCACGGAACACCACGATCGCTACAAAACGGAGGTAACACGTCAACCTTTTTAGTAAAATCAGGACACTGGGCGAGAATATGGTCCAGGCAAATCGTGGAGGTCGTTTTGATACGTGTGGGATGGTTGACAACCTGATGCAGCTGTCAACATGTCCAGATAATGTGTGGACGGTGTAACAAACCAATCTTGATTGAAGTCGCCGAGAATTATGAGTTTAGTAGAACAGCTGTTCGCCTTACGAATGCTTTCACTTATGAACTCCCAGTAGGTGACTTGCCCCATTTCGGGTAACCTAGCCTTGCATGCATTGACAAAGATCAACGACGTCGAATGCAAGATTTTATAGACCGACTCGGTGGTCTAGATGTTTAAAGCGTCCGCTTCGGAGACGGGAGGTCGGTGGTTCGCATCCCAAGTCATAAAACTGACAATCTAGTAGCGTAGCTGCCCTGCCAGACGCCTGGCACTACAGGGAACAGTAGTAGGACTGATTGGGACGGTGTCAGTATAATGTGACTGGGTGGGACAGCAGTCCCACGTGTGGCACCACGTAAACTTTGTTTAAGCAAATGGGTCCTGATATGCTCCTAGTTTGCGACTGGACGTTAAGCAACATACACCCCGAAATATTTGTATTAAGAAAGTTCTTTATGAAGGCCATTCTTAACAAAAGACGTTTCGGGTCATTGCCCCTTCTTCGTGACGACACAAACAGATTACAAATAACAAGGGTTACTTTTCTGACAGGGACGATGGTCCAGCACAGCCGCAGGACAGGCAATGTCTCTGTCAGCTAAGTAGTCCATTTTGTTTGAGCTTGTGTCGTCCTGAAGAAGGGGCAACGCCCCGAAAGGTCGACGTTGTGTTTGTTTGGTTAAGTTTCCTTTGTCGCCCCTTTATTTACCCCAGTCAGCGGTCACGTGTTTCTTTTCCTGTATAAGTCAAAAACGCTGAATGAGTAAAAGAGAGGGTTCGTAGGGCAATAATGCATTCCAAAAAGAAGGCAAGAGAAAACGGACTGAAAAGAGCCCTACAATTTGTTAAGCTAGTGGCAGTACGTGAGTAAAGATCGGAACGGGACCAAGAAATCTGGTCAGCGATTACACGTGCACAGGTGTGTTGGAATGTCTGTGCATCTTGCTTTCCTCGGTCAGCGCAAGTCCCGTGGGAACATAGCAAAATATTTACAAAAGACTTCAAAAATATACAACCCAGGGTGTCAGTGCTACGTCCAGCGTGCTAGAAATCCTGCAGCATCTCGGTCGAACGTGGGACTGTTTGATGCACACACACAAGCACAGCGCTCGGCATCGGATTCGATGTCTGCAGTCTAAAATTGCCACAAAAAAAACCTGAAAGACGGAAAGTGTTCCCAATTCCAAGAGTGTAAACCAGTCTTCGAAGCTCACTAACGTTCCTAAGAAGTAGATGGAGGCTTTGTTCAGCTGTTTGCTTGCCTCTTTGTCTGTGAGCACATCTTTCGACTTCAAGCACCAGATCAATGCAGCTCTTCTGTATTTCTTTAAGCACAATCAGGGACAAAGCCACCCATTCCTAAACTTCCAATAAAACGCTCATCTGCTTTGAAGGAAAGCTAGTTTCTCATAATAAATTTCCTGACGAAGAAAGAAAAAAAAAGAAAGAAAGAATGGAGGAAGGAAGAAAACGAAACGAAACGAAAACAATATCCACAAAGTGTGTCCATCATGCAGAGGCTGCTAGAGCAGCGCCTTAGATAAAGAAAATTGAAACTAGTTCCTTCCTGATATCCTCCACATCTAGACCCTTCTATCCAATTTTGTGTGAAAGTTTTGCCTATTCAAAATAGATTTAAAGACCTTTCATAACCGTAAGAATGTGTTTCTTATAGGCCTACATAGCTCGCCGATCCTGGCCATGTGTGTAAGCAGACAAGTTTGTCGAAACTAGGACGCACATTAGTCCCGTTAGGAGATTTGCGTTTAACTACTGTAAACTTTTATTGTTCGATCCATGAAGTTGGACGCGAGCGATAATTACTTTTTCATTTATTCCCAGTTAGATGCAGCACAGATCAAATCAACCATTTAAATTAAAATAATATATAAGAAGAAAATGCAGGTCTAATATCATCATACATGAAGATTGATTTGATACTGTTAAGAGGAGAGACAGAAGAAAAGCAGGAGGAGAAGGAAAAAAGAGGAATAGGAAGAGAAAATGTAATTAGTGTACTTTACATCAACGTACTGTACATGTGCAGGTTGCCTGTACGCGAACCGCTATTTCGCGAACCCATCATAGTTCATATTGATCCATATTTTAATATTTTATATTTGGAGAGCAATAAATTATTGTGGATTAACCTTTCGCCCGACAATTGCACCGAATAAAAGTGACACGGCGTATATCAAAATAGTTAATGATTAAATAGATACCAAGAGACATAGCCTTTCCTGGGTCAGTCTAAGGACTGACACAAGACCAATGTCCCAAATTTCAAAAAAAGAGAGAGAGAGAAAAAAAGAAAAAAGAATCGTTAAAAAAATAGCCGAGTTTGAGGTCGAGACACGCGTTCTTCTGCTGACGAACATTGGCGTTCTCTGTTCCGACACTTCACTGCAGCTCCTCCCAGACCTCCTTTGCATAGAGTAAATATTTATAATTCAGCGACAAATGCTATCATCAGAAGATCTCTTATACGGCGGGCAGATGTTTGCCGACACAGGTTATTTCAGGCAGAAAGTCCAGTGGCCTTCAGAAATCTGCTGCCGCCCAAAGCACGCAGACCCATCGAGCGAGTTTTTAACCCACGATGAAGACTTCAATCCTCACACTGTTTTTATTCCCCCCTCCCACGTCTCTCAGCACTCCTCTTTTTTGCTCCACATTTTTTTAAACCTTGAACACTCCCTGAAAACGCGCGTCAAGGCAAAGAGGAAACGCACACACCTCTCACAATTGATGCCGAACATCGGCTCTTTGCATAAGCGCGCATTTTCATGCTGTGGAGGATGTTTCGGCTAGCGGTAGGCAACACAGAGATGTGTGATTATCAGCGATTGGGACTTCTCAGTTTCCTGTCGGCGTGAAGGGCGACACGTACCCGAAGTACATCTGCCCGCGGAAACCTTCAGCAGCGTGATATCTATGAATGGCGCCTTCACGAGCAACTTGGTAAAGACAGATGCAAATCAAATAATAAGCCCTTTGAGACTTGAGGAGAAAAAGCGCAGCTATAAAGTGCCTAAGCTGATGTAATTTTATTATCTTTTTGGGACCATGTATCTCATGCTGACTCAAAGCAGTTATAGACAACATGATTGCATGGTTTCAAAAGTTTTTAAGACAGGTAAGTTCTATGGTTTTCGTTTTACATCACCCGTTATCTACCAGTTCGTAAAGCGCCCATTGATATGGCAAAAAAAAAAAAAAATCCCCAACAACCTCTGCAGAGTGAATGCATTTCTGCGTGACGTCTAATCCTATTTTTAGATATCCTTGTGGACCAAGCCACGATCGAAAGCTGTGCAAAATGCCAAGCGAATCATTATTCCAGAAGACACTTAAATTCTTGTAGACCAAAACTATTTCCGTATTTAACGTATCCTCCGTAAATTCGGATGATGTGAAAAGGACATAAAAGTGTGAAGACGAAGTCTGCTAATTAGAAGCTTGGCAGTAACGGACTGAAAATGCAGTACTCCTTTCTCACAGTCTATAGTCGCATTCACTTCCGCAATCGGAATTAAATTTTCAATACAACAAGAAGTACTTGAAACGCTCAAAGTGACCGTATGCAGACGCTTGCGACCTCGGTACACAACGTGTGCATACAGAGGATCCCTAGTAAATGTAATCAGACGACTCACTGAGCTAGTGCTGACAACTAGGATCCAAGACAAACACAACATAGGACAATTACATGAAATCCCCAAGGTGCAAATTATAATTAATAAAGAACAAATCCTCTTTTTGAGGATCTGCCAAGTTCGTTTGTAAAGAACAATCCTCTTTTTTTGAGGAGCTGCCAAGTTCGTTTGTAAAGAACAATCCTCTTTTTTGAGGATCTGCCAAGTTACTTTCTTTCGGCCCTCTCTTTGCTACGTGTTTGGGTACGGTAAGCTACCTTGGGCACATGCGTCTGCATACAGTCACGTTGAGCTTTCCAAATACTTCTTGTTGTATTGATAAATTAAGCGCTCGGTCCTCGTTTGTTGTTTATTAGTTTATTAATTAATTAAATTTCCGACAGTCTACTTTATACAGCTCAGTACCACTCAGCGTTCACTACAATATCTTCTGAATGCCCGTATATAGAAGACCAAAAGTGCCTGGCAGAAAAGTACTCAGGACACAACCTTGACGGAATCAATTTGTCCTCTTTATTATTTATGTCCCTTGATTGTTTATTCCCCTTGACTGTTTTTGTCTTTTGGAAGTTTATGCTTCTTTTTACGCCCCTTAACTGTTTGTGTCCCTTAATTGTTTACGCCCCTTGACTGTTTATGCCTCTTAATTCTTTATGGCTTTTGTTTATTCTTACTGTCGTCTTTCTTCAAGCTCTTAGCTCCCGGTTTCATTCTTTTGTCCAGTCTCTCTCTCTCTCTCTCTCTCTCAGCTTGAAAAACATGCTTAACTGCAAGAAGCAACACGGCATAGCACGGTAAGCTGCGCTTAGACATTTGACAACTAAACCTGCTGAACGTTAACTTTCTTGCGGCAAATCTGTCTCGCCGCGAATGTTTCCAGCCTTTGGTTATTACAAGAAAGGCCTTCAGGTGTCTGGGAGACTAATAACTCGAATAATGGTAAGCACCCTCCAAAGAGTTTCACAGACCCATAGGAGCTTTGACGTCACAGCCTAGCGTTGCTGGCGTTGGCGAGAATCTGTGAATCTCCACCTTGGAGCTCTGATGCCGCGTGCAGCTGAACGCTCTATCGCGATAACAGGTACAAGCCAACACCCGCGCTATCATCGCAACACACACCGACGATAAAAGCTTCCTACTAGCGCCCCGCGTATCGCAGGGGCCATCGGGGGGAAAAAAAGCTGGAAAAGCGAAAAATCTGAAATCCGGAGAAAATGTCAGACCCTGGTGTCTGGTCGTGCACCTATCAGACTATCCAGGGGCGTCAGCTTTGCTGGGCTAGAATGGAAATGGTCAATGGAAAGAGAGTATGGCCCTCTTCTTAACCCAGGCAGTGCTGACAATTAAGAAGGAATCCACGGGAAAAAGACTGAATTACCGAAGAGCATGGCCTGACTGTTAGAACCTGTCCCCTTCAAGACAAGGGCTGGCTGCCAGTCGCAAATTATGTTCCAGTTTACCAGCGATCTCCCGTTATGTCACAGAGCTTTTTAACCCTGGGAGAGCAGGGAGGGAGGGGGAAGCGGCTGATTGAGGGGGCAGCGGCTGATTGCGTCGTTCTTTGCGTGAAGGGTTCAGCGTGGTTACGTCACTTCCTGGCAATATTGACAACAGCTTTCAATGCGGAGATGCCTCCTGGGAGATGGGTTTCTTGTCTGTATGCTGGAAGAGGAGGCTGGAGGCAGGGAAGAGATGCGTTTCTGGGTGTCTGGAGTGGACTCCAATTTAACAAAGGGTACAGCTATCAGCAGCTGTTACAAGAACAACGTAAGAAAAATAATCAAGCCAATAGACCAGCGTAATTCTAAAACACGGAAAGCAAAGCATGTTAAAATACGTTACCTTAGTAGCAAAACGCTGTAAGAGGACAAAATATCTGGAACATTGACTCAAACTGAAAACACAATATTTACTGCACTGAAAGTAAAAGTTCCTTGGCGCATTTGCAACAGTTCGCTGTTGTGACCACGGGGATGCACGAATTGTCTTTTAAACACGCGCGGAGGCTGGCGCTGCGTGAAGGGCTGTAAGTAAAACAAAAATAGATTGTTCTGCTGCCGACTGACGCAATGGCTGAGTTATGACCTTGACCTGAACTTGAGTAGTAGGCCAGGATACTTCTTTCTTTCACGTCATTTTGGGCAGTCTATGCAGTGCTTTAAAAGCAAACAATATGTAGCTTGCACAAATGAAGACCATTTCTTTCGCTTGGGCTCGACAAAAGCAAATGTTTTGCCATATATAGGTTTGCAATTATCAAGCAAATGCTTTCATTTTTACGTCAGGAATAGATAACATGCTCCTATCATTTCGTTTTTAGTTATCAAGCATATTTAATACGACAATATCTGTGTATTATACTTATAATACTGACAGTCAGACGAAACAGGCGAGTGGCCACGCGGACGGACGGACGGTTAGCAAAGGGACATTATAGTTGGAAAGACAAAATGAGACAAAGAAATAAAGACAAATGCAGGAAGAGGATGACAGAGAGGAAAAGGAGTGGGTTAGAAAGATAGAGCGAGAGAAAGAGAATTATCTAGTTAAGAAGATTCATGGATCATTAGTGCAGAGGAAGCGAGCGTTTTTCCCTAAGCTCTGTGTGTGTCGCCCAAAGTGGCTTCATCTTTCTAGAATCATTTGCTGTCCGCGCCCAGCGAATGACTATCGGCTGTCACAAGTAATCACACTTGGCCTTCTGCAGCAGAGACAGCACAGCGTCCTTGACAGTTCCACAACCCCAACCCCGATGCGGACATGTTTTGAGCAAACTGCAGGCTGAAGAGAGCTGCTGGATTCAGTAGCAGCAATCGCTTGATGATTTTTGTATCAAGTTTGCCCCGACCTTTGTTTTTCTTTTTGTAGGTGTGCTTTTTTGATATTTTCGTGATGACCGGATTATACTCTGAATATTTTTGATATTTAACATGAAATGATTTTTTAAATCGCTAAGCACGATTTGTCAACGTCCTCTCGCTGCCCGACAATAAGCCCCTACGAGAATCAAAACCCAAATAGAGCTACATCTTGCAAATATGTCGAACATACGTAGGCAAAGACCCACATGTAATGACATCGCGGTTATATATATATATATATTTACAGTAAAAGTAATATGCTAAGACGCAATGCGTATAGATTAAAACGTGGATGTTAGACGGCGAAACGCTAAAGGGTGTTTAACGTTGGTCTATGTATGATGCACATTGCATACAATACACAAAAGCAACTCACGTAGCTGCACATATACACTAGACAGAGAGGTCCCCTCAAGTGCTCTAAACCTATCGTTAGCCCTGCTATTATACATTAAAATACATTACGTTAGTAGCAAAACTATTGGGAACAAACTATTGCGATGGACAAACGGACAGACAGAAAGAAAGAATGAAAGAAAGAAAGAAAAAGGAAACGTGAACATTTCTTGAGTGCAAATAGTTGTATAACTTCATATTGTAATCGAGTTGGATTTTTTTTTCAAAATCGTCAAGGCAAGATCTTTGGCTTTTATGGCTTGAAAAGATTTATTTATTTATTTTCGCAAGTCATCACGCGAGTGAACAGTTCAGGACAAAGGAGGTCGAGAAGGGAGTGTTGTTATTGCTTTCCCCTAGGGTCTTGTGGCGCCAGGAGAAGGTGCTGTACTTTGCATGTCGTGTACAGGGCGCAGACATTGCAATGGGGAGGTGAGAAAGGCAAGCGAACAATGAACAGGCAGTTTTACAAGACTATAAACACTAATAACATTTTAACGCATTCTTTTACCCTAAAGCTCTCCAGTCAGATGCTGACAGGAACGAGGTAAGCAATGGTAGGAGGGAAAGGGTGTTAGTTGTAAAGGACTGATGCATGGATTTCAATATTCATCACAAGGGTAACAGAAGATCAGTGCTTCTGTTCAACAGATTAGTTTAATCCTGAAACTATACGGGTTTTAGTAGGCGTGCAATTCTTAAGCATTACGGATCAGCTGCAGTGGGTTACACATCTTTGGTTTATTAAACAGCTAAAGGAGCATCCACATGACGTCACACATGGGAGAGTAGGATCCGAGGTGGCGGAGGGAAAGGTGTAAGGGTGTGAGATGAACCCCCTTAAGATTATACAGATCCTGCCATCAGGATGGTAAGTGACAGAAGACAACGCGTCGTGACTGACAGCAGAAGGCGTGTGCAAGTGTGACACTCACACCAGACCTGCTGTTTCGTTCGATTTCATTGTGTTGCAAATAATCAGTAATTCACCAGCGGCTATGCTTTAGTGAGATGTGATGTGTACTCGAATGATCAAACTTAAAGATTCATATCAAAGTACTTTTCTCTTTTTACTATCGCTTTTAAATTTTCTAGGGATGTGAAAGTGCTTTTGTTTTTTTTCTTTAGTCACCTGCTGTGATTTCTGTTTGCACGATGTAAAAATGCCACGAAATGGCGGCCAGTTACATAGCGTTTATGTACAGCCTCTATGTGCACGCCAATGTGCGCGTATATGTGAGTGCGTGCGCATTTTTATGCATGCGTGCGTGCGTTCAAGCGTGCTAGTATAGTGTGTCTGTTTGAATATATATATATAGAGAGAGACCTTTTGCAGAAAATAGAATTTGTCCCAGTGCCTGTGGGTGGGCATTTAGCAGCTCACGAACACATTCGAATGGACGAAAAAGAACGAACTCTCATAGTCAACTGACCGATTTAGTGTAACCCAAACGGTCTAGATATTTCTTTCACAGTGTGTCGCTTATAAGTTTAAAATGGTCTCCCTACTATAATCCCACTAACACTGCATGTGAAAAAGGAATCCCTTGTGCTACACATAAAAGTGTCAGAACATACTAGATACCTTTTTCCTTGCAGTGTAGACAGATATGTTTATATCACACAGCTGCTTGTCATATAGCACGTGCATTCTCCGGTCGGCGCGCGCTCTAGGCTGTTGTGACTCTACTGTAAATATCGGACATGTTTCCCTAAACACAGCGTAGTTTGAAGCGCTGACGATGGTACTTTCGTGAAAGTAAACAGATCGCTACTGGTGTGCAAATAGCACAGGAGTCTGCGCTTATGAAATACAAATCAACTTTGTAGGCCTAAGCGGAAACACAAGCAGTGATAGATGTAGGGAGAAAACAGAGATACAGGATGAGAAACAAGACTGGAGTAGAGAGGGGGAAAATACACACAAGAAATAGAGGGGAGAAGAAAGCATTGTATTGTATTGGAAGAAGAAAGAAAGGAAAGAAAAAGAAAGGATTGATGAGGCAAAAGGAAGAAAATAAGGAAGACAAGAAAGAAAAAACGAGGGAAAAGAAAGGAAGGAAAGAAAAAGAAAGGATTGATGAGGCAAAAGGAAGAAAATAAGGAAGACAAGAAAGAAAAAACGAGGGAAAAGAAAGGAAGGAAAAGAGGAAAGAAGGATGAAGGGATTGAGGAAGGAAGGAGTGGAAGGAAAGAAGAAAGAAAATGAGGGATACAGGATGTGAACATAGTGAACGAGGAAGGGACGACCTGTCAAATGAATGACATAAGCAGAATGAGGAGATGGACGGACGGACGGACGGATGGATGGATGGATGGATGGATGGAGACAGAATAACATTAGCATGAAAACGTCGATACTGTATGTTGATGTGCAGGCAGGAAGCGGACACAAGGTGCAATAACGGACAGAAAGGTTCAAGTTGTAAATCTTGCACCTTTAAAAATTCTCAGGTGCGCAATGACCCGGCCACAGGGAAAAACAAAAACCGTGAAGAAAGCTTTGAGAAGACACACATGGCCGCATCTTTTCAACTGCATCGATTTATGAGAAGCATCCAGAAAGGCGGTGGATTGCAGTGTCCTAAAAGAAACACGGCAGCTTCCCTAAGATAACAAGAATAGTAGGAACTAGCATTTGGCATCTCGCTTCCGTACGTGAGTTGTGGTAAGCCCAGTTCATAATGTGGGCGCATTTCTATGTAGAATGAAGTCACGACCCTCGTGTAGCTCAGGATCATAAGAGCGAACTGCGTTGAAACTGCATTTTTGTTGTTGTTGTTGGTAAGCCTTTTCCGAGTTACTTCAATGCGGGATTGTCCAGTCGAGATGTGCGCGCTAAAGACTTGTACAGAAGAGAGTTTTCTAGAACAAAAACCGCCACGAAAAGCAGGTCTGAAATCCTAGGGACGATTATGAGAGCTCTGGCATAACGACCTAGCGCCACCTGCAACCTTCTTTCGTGCAGAACTTGCCTCAGGTAAAAACTTTGTTAGCCCATAGACGTAAACATTGTGCGTATTAGAGATTGTTCAGGTGAGCACAGGTACCCTGCTTTTCCCCACTCCAGTACCCCTCACCACAGAGCTTGTTCAAGTAAAAGCTAAAGGTGTCCACAGCTTGCTCAGGTGAAAGCTAAAGGTATCCAAGCTTGCTCAGGTAAAAGGCAGGTGCCCAAAGCACTCAGCGGGGCGTTAAGGTGCAACAATCGATGAAAGGAAACCTTGGAAGGAAAGCAAAGACCCCAAGAGCTTTCTCCTTCCGGTTTCCTTGCATCAAGTCAGCGTTAACGGGAATGTTTCGCAGACTGATGCCAAGGTCAGAGAGGACGGCGCTAAGCATCTGCGCATGCGCGCGGCTCGCGAAGACCAGCTGCACAAATTGTCCCTTTCTTTCAGCTGAAATCTGGTTTGTTTTCTTTCTTTTTTCGTTTTTTCTTTTGGTTTATGAGGCACTAATTTTTCTGCAAAAAAGTACACATTCAGAATAAAATCATGATGTCCCCTTTAGCAAACATAAAATTACTTCCAGTTACTTAACGTTGCTGCAATGTACTAGAAAGTGTTTTAACGATTTACACATTGTGTTTAATACTACCGGACACTGCACTATGTGTTTTATCGATCTTTTGCTTTGTCCTGCGTCTCTTAAGGGCAGATTTTTTAAATATATAATAACGACCCTCTCACTGTGGTGTTCTTTTTCCCTTGATCAGTTTGGACTCATGACAGAACTTTTCGCGTCCCTCCCCTTCCCCCATGACCCGATGCCTAACCTCTCCTTTTGGTCGCTTACTATTCTGAAGTCTTCTGGCAACACCCCTCGCCAATTTGGCTAACTAGCTGTATGCTGTCTGGGCAACGGAACACTCCAAATGAACCTGCCATTTGTTAAGATAATGCATTCGTTCGGCCTTGGATTCACCAGCGAGCGTCTTGTAGGAAAATCTCCCGGGGCAACATAATCAGCAGGCAGCCGATAGTTTTACAAACGCACAGAACCAGGAAATATCAATCAGATCAGGAACAAAGATCTTAAAGGAGATTAAGGAAATAGTTTGGAGATTAGAGATTAAATCCTACAAAAAAAGAGTGATTTCAGGAAAAGAGTTTAATTCGTTATTGCAGCGAACGTAGTAATAACAAGCTCGTTGACGGGAGATCAACAACAGATACTGTATGATGTCTATGCTAAACATAACATTAATAGCATATTTGATCAAATAATAATTGTTCTCAAACTGATTTAGCTTTTACGTTCTTCTGACTAACAAACGGAAGTAAAACAAGGTTTAAACTGGGCATAGTTTCATGTTTCTTGACGATCAGAAAAATAATCATGAGTCTGGGGCTATGACAGCACAGAATTGCGGCAAGTTCTGAGGTGGCTTTACAAAAGTCGTCCATCTTCTGGGCAGGAGAAGGGCTCAGAGAAGTTTACATGTTATCAGGAGGTCAGAAGGAAAGCCAAATTCACCACAATAAATCTGATCTTGTCCATGGGGTCATAAACGCGACCCAGGCATGGGTTGCTTGTGATCGAAACGCGTTCGTGTGCGAATGTGTGTTGAGAGGGGGTATTTTGTGCAAACTATAAGTTACATTGCGCACTGAAGGGCTTAAAACACTTTTGTGATGGCTATTCGGATATGAAACTACACACTGTTCAACATACGTGTTGGATATTTCTTTGTACAATGCAAGCAGTATGCCAATCTGAACACGCCTTTAATCTGAGAGAAGCCGACATCTTCCAACACAGAACACCTTCTCATCTTTCACATCTAAAATCGTTTTACAGAGGTTTTTGAAACCTGTGCCTCCGCAACAACTTCGCAATAGAGCGTGGCTGCCTTGACCAGAACAGCTTTCCCCTTAACTCGCTGTGACGATGCGACACGTATAAACAAAATAATAAGAACTACATCCATCAGTTTAGACACTTGCAAGACTTCTGATTTCTGTTGTTTTTGCCACTATTCTGTCATTCTAGAGATCACGTGCTCCATAAAACAAAATGTAATCAATTTCTCGTTGTGTATAGCTTCGGAATCCTGTAAAAAGCACAGTTCCAAATCAGGGTGATCATGAACGCCTGCAAGTATTAGGGCTTGACAGAAAGTCTATGTTAGCGAGCGGAAACGTCCACATAGATTTTCAGTTATCGCTCTGTCTCTGGTGTTAGGAGGGGGTAGGTTCATTGCAACCAGCCTTCTAAGATGCGTTTGTCAGATCTAACTAATGAGGATTGCGCCAAGCCAAAAAACGAAACGAAAAGACGAATGACTTCGACGGCACAACGCGGGTGAACAAAAATTGCGTTGGATCTGGGCTCGACAGAACCTGTTTCCGTGGGCTTTGTATTTATTGGGAACGTTTGTGACAAGGAACTCTCATTCTACTTTCTTCCGTTTCCTGTTGCTGCCGTCAGCTGTTTGAGAAGACGACACGACACTTATTGAAATCGGTTGCCGCGGGGGAAAAATTCACGAGAAGAATATTTTACTGACATCGAATTGAGACCCTGGCTTTGCCCTTCCGTGCATGCGACGCACACGACTTCCGGAGTGTTCTGGTCAGAATGGGGGCGTTTGTTCAACTACCTTTCCATCGCGTACAAAATCCATCGCGGGAGAACTCGATTTGTGCTTGTTTTTGCACTCATAGCTAATGTCTGTTTGATTTCAACCGGGCTTGTTCCAATCTAGATCAAATTATCTGAAGTCCTAGGAATTCTAACGAGGAGATATCCTGTCTGCCTTCCTACCTGCCTACACTTTAAACAAGAAGTGTTCAAGTTAGAACATTTATTTTGTTACCGAAACAGAACTCATTTTACACTGATCTACAACGCTTAACATATGTTGGTGCTAAATCAGTGTAAAAAGCTTTCTGATCAGTGTTCTGGAATGTGTTGAAGTGGTCGGGAAATGTATAGTGTTCTGACAATGTTCCAAATGTCTGCCAGCAGGTGTTCAGTCAAGTATAGGGGGATGCTAAGAACACTTAAAACACATGCAACACACATCTTACATACTATTTACACACGCAGCACATATGTTGTGTGACGGACGTAGCCATCAAGGAGACGGCTCGGCCACCAAACGCTCACAGCCAGAACTTCCGCCGGCGCGCTATCCGATGACACGTTGAGCGCCTCTAGCGAACTGTAGCAGTGGTGTAACGTGTCCTCCTTTATAGTTCCTTGTCCCATGCTGCCTCTCTTTAAACATCTGTATCTTCTACTGAGATTGTTGCAGAAACTAACAACTAACTTGCTCTCATTCTATTCACTCTACGCTATTTTTGGATAGTAAATTCGACAAACGTCTTTAATAGATTGGACCAATTTCTAGGCAGATTTCTTATGTACACCTGTTTACTATAGCTAGTGAAGCTGCAAGCTGCCTTTAACAGAATTAACTTTATCGTCTTCTTACTTTGCTAAACTGTCTATGATACTGACAGGAAGAGCAAAACGCACTGTACACGTCACATATCTCCTTTTCTTTCTATGTAAATTCTTTGATTTTATATTGAGTTTTCTTTACCTGCAAACAAACAACAACTTTATGCATTGCCTTTGCTTTTGCAGACCAGCTGCTGCTGCCGCCGGGCGGTGAGCCCGTTCGCCCCAACCCCCTCAGTCCCTCACGTCATAAAGAAGGTTCAGACAGACAAACAACAGAATCATAATCAGAATGAGAGAGAGAGAGAGAGAGAGAGAGAGAGAGAGAGAGAGAGAGAGAGAGAGCTTGTATGTAATATCGGACCACAGCTATCAGGTTAACCCCGTTTAGCGGGCAGCACCAGGGCAGGCCGCGAATAAATTTCCTTGGTTTCTGGCCTTGCCTTGCCCTCTCCGTTGATGTCCGGAGAGAAAGAAGAACAGGAGAGACAGGAGGAGAGAAGGAGTAAAAGAATTGTCGAACTCCCGCACCATCACGTGTCCGCCTGCTTTAAGACTTTTTACGTTGGTGCGTAAAATATTTAGAGCGTCCTGGCCGCCCGACTATTGTTTATTACAGACTTATCAACCCAGGTACATAATACGCATGCACACATGTGCACACTCGTCTGCTTATTTGCTTGCTCGATATTTACCTAATCGACTTATCACTTATCACTTATTGAGCGGTAATACCTGCACCTTTGAAAACATTTTTTCTCCAGCAAAGTAAGCGCTAGATGAAAACTTCTCGCAGACATAATTATTTACATTTCGATCTTCCTGGGCTGTGGTGGTTGTTCTGACTGCTAACAACTTCGAAAATAAACGTTGGAAGCTTTGAAAATTGGAGTGCTACATTTCCATGGTGCTGGGTATTTGAAGTGATTTTGTATCCAGGCTCGGGAAATATTCTTCTTGATGGTCTCTTTTCTTTTCTTTTTTCTTCTTTTCTTCCTCCTCCTCGTCGTCTTCCTCCTCCATCTGGCGCGAACAAGTAACGGTAAGGCCTACTGGCGCAGCATAATTTCTTCCCCCTCTCTAGCTTCCGATCTACAACCGTCACGTAGAGACACCAAATCAACAATTACACTACAGTTCTCTTCGGGGTGGATTTCATGGAGCTATCACATTTCTACACGTAAAAATGCACGTAAATGCAACAGAGGGGACAGATCTTACCACAGTCTTGACGAGCAGACAACGATAGAAAGTTCATGTAACTTACTCCTGGGTTTTGACCCAAGATCGCCCGTATGCCCTGCTCATACATGAACGTGCTTATAAATATATCAAGAGGGTGAATGCGGCCCGTAGACACATTTTACGTAGAAAAAGATATGGCAAATGACCATGTAACTCGGCCCACAACAGATGTGATTTGAGGGCACCTTATGCTGCCCTTGTAACAATAGCGCAGCAGGGCGTCGACGTGCTGTGGTTAAACAAATATCGTCATTCGTCAACATGCAGAGATTTGACTCCCGGATGGAAATAATAACAGGCAAAACAAATAAGGATGTGCAAGAATACATACACTATACAACAACAGTGAGAAATCTGTACATTTTCAAATAAATGGCTAATGGACGAACACACGAACAAAACGACTGTATTCTAAAGAGTGTATTTTGAGAAATGGTGAGGCAATATCCATACACTTCCACCGACAAAACTTGTGTCAGAAAAATGTTGCACGGCTGTCAATGTCGGACTGCTTACAAAGTTACTAGCTAGCAGACAAGTGAGAAGACGGGGTGGGTGGGGTAAAAATTATTAAGTAAAATATGCCTGTTTAGACGTGCAACATAAGTGCATAACTTGAGTGAAAGAGAGAGAGAAATAAATCGCAAGACGTCTTTTGCCAGCCATAAACTTCGGGTGTGGTTGTTACAGTTTTAAACCTTATTATTGACTACTTCTTTGAATGTCCTGCTTGAACCCAATTATCCAGTCCTTCCTGTTCAGAGGAAAACATGTGCGGAAAATGCTCTTTTCTAAGGTTCAGAAGGTCAAACAAACACAAGCACACTCACGTGCACCTACATAAGCAAGAATCTATTTCTCCCGCATCCAGGGTGTGCTATTCAGTCTCTCCTTTTATTTGAAACAGAATGGTATCTATACTAATAAGCGTGAAGGGAAGAGAAATAAAGCAGATGCATGGACAACTGGAACTATAACCAAAGCCGAATGATGAAGAGGAAGTCGATTAAAAAAAGGCTCTGCACACGAAAAAGACACGTGACATAAGAAGATAATAATAAGACAAAGAACAGACCCACGTTCTTACCGTCATCTGGCCTGGGCTGCGACAGGACGCTCTGGTCACACTCCGTGTGCAGCAGAGCAGTAAGCTGACGGATGCCTTCCTGGACCGGGTCGGGCATCGATTGCTGCTTTTTCTCCGCCACCCCGTTGTCGTCCACCCCGTTGTCGTCCATGCTGAGACCGGCACTTGTCCACGAGACCTCAGCGATGCCCGCGAGCCCGCCTTTGGACCCCCCAGACTAATCTCTTTAGTTTGAAAATGGGGTTCGCCCCACGGAAGAATGAAATCACTTCTGCACTTCTCACGAGAACTTTACACAACTTATCATCGCGCTGCGCAAAAGTGAAATGTTATCTATCTCATGTGCTGAAATAATGAGCAGCTTTTTTAATGTTCCATGTGGAAGAGGTTGTTGGGATGGCAATATCAATGCTAGATGATGACAGTGATGGGCCTCACAGATATATTCCCATCAACATTTTTACTTATTAAATGTTTTTCTTTTTTTCCAATTTTCTTATCTGGAACACGACGTTCTGGCCTCTCAGCGAGAAAGGATGGCTGTGATTGGGGGGGGGGGGGAGAGCGGGTAACCGGAAATTTCCGAAAAACAAGCGTTCCTGTTAAAAGCTTCAGCCTCTCGAGCAGTCTTATGCGTATGATAGGAAATAATCACAGACCTGATTACAGTCCGAAAACCAACACAGACAATACTCACTGAGAACAAATAGCATGGATGGAGATCGCATGTGCACACGACAGCTTGTGGACAACAAACTTTTAACAACTTGAAACTGAGTTGCTGTTGTCAGCATATCAGCACGTCGTCAGCACGAGCGTTGAGCTGCACTCTGGCGTGTTCTTTACTCCGATCTGTCTTTCACGAGCGGAAGTGATACAGACGCCATAGTGCACAGTAAGATTTCCAGACAAGTGGCCGGTGTACTCTTTGTTTCTGTCTGGTCTCTCTCTCTCTCTGTCTCCAGCACCCAACGTGCAGCGAAGACTTCGTTCAGACTTCAGCGCTGAAAAAGGGCGGTGTCGGTTTTGCTGTGGCCCCAGCTGTGTGTGCGGCCATCGCACGTGCGCGCGATGCTATATGTGAGCTCAGCGGGCCCTCAGCCAATCGTTAGCGGGGTCCTGCGCGCTACCGACCACCAGACGATTACTTAGATTTTATAAAATTATAAACCGTGTCGGAAAAAATATTTCCGCTGTCGCTGGGTCTTCTAAAGGCGCTGATAGCTTTAAAAAAAATACAGGAGATATTTGTAGCAGGAAAATTGAGACACAAGTGTAGAACGAGAAATCCTTCAAAATAACATTCTATATTAATTCAAGTTGCGTACAATGTCAGACCATTCGCTCCTTCATATGTTTTTTTTAAACATTTCCAGTCATCACAAGTACAAATGGATATGACGAAATTATTGCTTTTCTCTCAAACTTTTCTAGGCACTCAGACTGTAGGACTGTCTTCACTGGCTGTACTCGACGGTACACATGACAGTGTCATGTTGCAGCTCGGTACACCGATGTTATTTATTGTATTAATTAATGTCCCAGTAAACCTTGGACTTAACCAGGCGGTCAGTCGCGTGCCTTTTCCCCGCCGCTCTGTTCTCCAGTGTGCACAAAACTGTCCCTGGAGCCGTGAACAGACTTTTAAACTACCAGACCAGACCATAACAGAAGGGAACAGAACGGACCATAAGCGAACAGAAAAATTTAGTGACATAATTCTGGTTCTTTCGACACACTAATGTAGCAAATGTAACGTTTATTAGGTTTCAGAATTTTTTTGTTGTTGTTTGTTTTGTTGTTGACAAAACGATAGCTTCTTGCGAAGGTAAACGAAAATAATCATGCTTGTTCCATTCTGAAACGTCACCTGATGTCTAAGGCAGCAGCATTTACGCACGAGAAACGACAATCTTTAAGTAAACACGTTTTAGTAAAGTGTGTGCAAGGAAATATCCACAGAGAAAGGGAGTGAGAATGCGCCCACGCGCGCGCTCGCACTTACACGCTCGCTTGCACACACGCATGCACGCAGTAAAAATAGATCTACAGAGTAAACACCAGCGCGACAGCAGCTTCGACTCGACCGCACTGTTTCCCGTGCCATGCTGCTGGCGAGTATGGGATATGCGAAAACAAATGCGTGCACACATTGCATCCACACCTTCTGCGCACAGAATCTTTTTACGATTTGAAAGTACCAGCGAGACCAATCGCTGACAAAAAATCCTGTTGCAGCACCGACTAACGGACTATAGAAAAAGCTGATAATTGCAATGCAGTTGTGTGCACCTGCACCAGTTGGCCATTAGAATTGGTTTCTTAATTTTTAACTACACTGGTTTGACTTTCCTACTTTCGTTTAAGCTGAATCGGAATCTTAGATCGCTATTTTTCAACTTAAAAAACACAATAAAACCACCATAATTGAATAGTGCCAGAAAATCTTTATCACTTGGACTTAATAGGTGCCATGGACCTATGATTCAATTGCTGACAAAAGAACTGATAGTGTGATGATTTCAAGGAATCGTATGACGTTATAAGAAGTGGAGGGAAATATAAACAAAAGCTGTGTCTTAATGCACCTGGGGTCGATGTACCTGTAGGTCTGAATGAGGGCGTCTCTCTCCGTCTCTCCTTTCTTCTCTTCCATCCTGTTTTTGTACTTTAGAGGTTAAGAGGTAGGCGTGAGGTGATACCGAACTATGGAACACACATTTCGACATAACATTCATAAAAATAAAAATAAACAAGTGACAAACTTTCAGTCAGAAGTGACTAGTTAAAATGATGGACTGGCTAATAGGGAGGGGGGGTGAGATGGGTATAGGTGGATGATTGTTTGGAAGAGAGTGCAGACAGACAAACAGGCAGGCAGGCAGGCAGACAGATAGGCAGTCAGCCAGGTACAGAGTGTGACAGACAGACGGACGGACGGACGGATAGGCAGTAAGCCAGGCACAGAGTGTGACAAACAGTACGGTACTTGGAGAAATGGTGAAGAGATTGCACATCGAGATTTAAAAAAAAACTCCACTTTGTATATGG
>SMGT01005166.1:15121-47993 GCA_004794575.1 Lanistes nyassanus
CCCCCCCCCCCCCCCCCCCCCCCCCGTATCCCCAACAAAATGCCAATGCCTGTATTTATATCAATCGTGTTAAAGGTTTCATGTAATTACTTTGTTTAAACCTAACTAGGCCTTAATTGAGTTTACCCTGTCAGTCAGAAACGCGTGATTGCCCTATTGAGATATTTAATGTCCTTACTATAAAAACCAGTCGATCGATATCTATGGTCGCGCAAGGGTCTGGTGGGGAAACGGATTTACACATATTTCAGTGTATTTGTTTTCACTGAGTAAAGACCCGTACCTGAGTTTAGATCCTCCGTATCACTTCTTTTCTCTCTCACCCTCTCACGCTCACACACATTCTCTCTCTCTCTCTCTCTCTCTCTCTCTCTTAAACTTTGTCTCTCTCCCCCAAAGAAAGAAAGAACAGAAAATAAGACATGTTGCAAATTATCTGATAGCTTGCAGTATTTATGGTCTATTAGCCCGACAGAACAGATAATAAAGTTGAATTCCTGTAACGAACCATCATTTTTGATCTCGCTTCTTGCTGATAAAAGAAGATTTAAAGTGCAGGTGTTGTACCGTTTCCTGGCTAATGACGTCATTTTCTGTAATGCACATTAATTCGAGTTAATGCCCTTTGGAAAGGTTTGCTGCTGATAAAGAACCTTAAGTTCTATATTTAAAACTTGGAAGCGGTTCGTGATGCATTACTTCAAAATAAATATTTCCTGTGTAGAAAAGAACTTTTTTTAAGAAGCCCGTGATATTCTTAAGAGCTCTACATGGCATCAGAGCACAACAAGCAACCCTCATTACTCCAAAGATTTGTTTATGTAACCACTTGTGTTTATTTGCGTTTGCGTACTATGCCAGGGGGTCTCTTGGCTTCAAAGCTCCATGTCCCCCTCTTTCACTTACCACGCAAAGTTTGGGCGAGGGGTGGGGGGGGGTGAATGAGGAAGGAAAAACTACTGTGCATGCTATTTACTGATATTAACCCCGCAAAAGATTTGATCTCTCATCGCCTAACTTCAAAGATCTGCTGCACGCGGCTCACCCGCGCGCACTTTACACGCTGAACACCTTTGTGCAAGCTTGGTCTGGAGCTAATCATCTGTCTAAGCTTACCTTGGTGCTGCCACAGTTCCCGCTATCATCGTCACGCGATATGACAGGTACGCCGCGTGCACTAAGCACCACATAAAGGGAGTGGGAACCCAGTGATGAGTTTCCTGCAGTGGCGACTCTACGATATGACAGGTACGCTGCGTGCACTAAGCGCCACATAAAGGGAGTGGGAACCCAGCGAGGAGTTTCTAAATTACAAACCACAGTCGGTTACTGAAAAAAATAAGTTTCTTCAGATGTATGGTCTGTCTTTGGCAAGTTCATACTTCTGCCGTCGTATTTGAGGGTCCCATCTGGTCAAGGCACACTCTGCGATCTGTGACAGTAAAGGTGTCCTAACTATAAAAACAACCCCATGTTGCGGTGCGGCAACAGATTTACATTGCGATCCTGCAGAAAGAGAAGAAACCGAAAAAAACCTGATTTGTGATCCCATTATAGATTTTTTTTTTTGCATCAGTGAAAGCCTTAATGCAGTGCCATCATTTGTTAAGATTAACGTGCTTGACTTACATTTTCGAGCTGATATTATGGCACAGCTATCTAAACGATGGGCGTCAAATGTATCTAAACGATGAACGTCAAATGTATCTAAACGATGGGTGTCAAATGTTTGGGCAGAGGCGCAGTTTCAGCGATTGCCACAGGCGCTATTTTGAGTAGATACACCCCTGCTTTCTTTCTACCGTCGCTTGGCACTTTGGCTTAGAATACAGTCCACCAGAAGCTATAAAAATTTTAATTTAGGGTCACAAAGCCTGTCGTGCCCAAAGAATTCACAGAGATAGAGGGGAGAGAGAGGGGGGAGCGAAAGAGAGGGAGGGAAGGTGGAGGAGACAGAGGGAGTCACTTCTCTTCCCTGATTTAACTATTTCAGGATAATTCTCATTTAATATACTGGGGCGTATATTGTCACGATCTCAGCAAGAGATACATTTTTAATCGGGGTAGATCGATTTTGACCTCAGAGGCCTCACGAGACAAGCCAGTCAGGATAACCCTTCACGCTGCCAACTGTTCTGCGACTGTATGCATGAAGATATAGACATTGGTAAAAGAACAGGACAACACGGACAGTCATAGACAACACTGGGGCAAGGGGTGGGGAGGGGGCAGTAAAAAGAGTAGAAAAGGAAAGAAAGAAAGAAAGATCAAATCTTCTTTATTTAAATATCAAGATGCTAATATTCCCAGTTTTACAAAGAATTGCAACATCCACATTGCAGGTCACGAGAATAGACCAGAGAAGGAGAGACAGAGAGAGAATAAATGTGTAAATGAATGAATTATTTAATAGACCAAGCCCCCTTTGAAGGGAGATAAGCATACAATACGTAACAGACACAGAAGGGGAAGGGAGAGAGAGATATACACACACATGGGGGGGGGGAGAAAGAGAGGGAGGGAGGCATGCTACAACAAGAGCATTAAATCTCTGACTGTGACTAGAGCCCTTTATTTTGCTTCCAATTGTTAAAAGCTGGAACAGGAGTTGGAAAAAAGGACCTTTTAAGTTTTAATTTATTGCATTTCGGGGGGGGGGTATTTTTAGGGAGGAACCCAGCGCGGAAGCAGCTGAAAGCCTGAATGTAGCAGAAGGAATGTGTTGGTACAGATAAGAGCGCTGCTTCAAGCCGGAAAAATTAAATAATTGATCCACTGCGACGAGGAATTTCTCTCCATATACCTTATACTGTCCAAGATTTTAATGCAAATATTCTTTTGTAAAGAATTTTTTTACCTGATCAAAAAATAAATTGTCTTTTATTGCAAAAGTATAAACTAGGCATAGTTTCTTGTAACTGCCTTCATCGGATTTAGTCACTTCGAGTAAATCCATCCTAAAGATGGTTGGATGGCACACAGACTTGGTGGAACTGGTGCAGAGGTCCCCACGCTTCTATTTCCACTCAATTGCATAAATTACGAGAAAGGGGATGAGGAGAATCTCTTTCGCGATGCGTTTCTGGTGACTCAGACGTTTCCATTCCCCAGGGTTGTGGTCTGTCCGTTCGACACGTCTACCCGTACAGGCTGTCACCGTCGTCGACAAAGACATCCTCCACGTTTCCAATTATTGTATTCAAGTTTGGGGTTGACATCATTCCTGAGGTGAATTTAAAAAAAAAAGGTCCTACATCTCGGAATCCCGTTGTTACTTTTATAATCCATCGGTGCCTGCAGTGCGTGATGTAGGCAATGGCGCTTCAACCCATTGCTGGTCTCCGTATGATTGGTCAAGAACCTGATGAACACTTAAACGGTATGATTGGTCAGAACCTGATGAACACCTAAACGGTATGATTGGTCAAGAACCTTATAAATACCTAAACGGTATGATTGGTCAAGAACCTTATAAACACCTAAACGGTATGATTGGTCAAGAACCTTATAAACACCTAAACGGTGTGAATAAAGCGCAGCTTCCCTTGCACTGAGCGATTTTTTTGGCGGGGTTGGGGGGACTAAAGAAAGTGTTTTTGTAGGTAGATTATTGAATAAGAATACATCAAGCCAACGCGATGCAGATGAATGTTGAAATGAGGCTTAATACCAAATTTAAAACGATTGTCACGCTAAGAAAAAATGTTGAAACCTACCAGTTACAAGCCAGAGGCGCCAGTACTTGCCTGCATGTGTGGCAGCATGTTCGACAGATCACGAAAGAACTCGAGAATATATAATGAATCTACTGGAACCAAACTCGCGATATTCTCTGCAATTTTTTGTGTCTCGTTTCGCCTGAAACACTGATGATCACTTTCAGAATTTACGCATTTCCAATCTCTCCCGCATTATACTGCACTGTCTGATGTCCGTCATGTCTTCGTTTTTGTAAATAAGCGGATGTTCCTAGGGCAAGATTATGTTAATCAAACAGTGGTAAAAATAACTTAATTTTCTGCAGCACAAATACGAATTTTTTAAAATTATTTTTGGAATAGACAGAACTTCTTGGACAGTACTTCTGCGTCCAACGTTGTTGAAGAAAACTTGTGTGCACATTTTTTTGTAGTGCAAACCAGATGAAATTTTCGTAGCCAGTAGTTAGAATTGTTCTTTGCAACAATTTTAATTGGTCGAAACTTATAAACATTGTGTGTCTGTTTAAAGGCGGCAGGGGAGAGCACTGCACAAGGGTAATAACTACAATGCTGCCTCGTTTATAAGTCTTCTTTTCTTTATTTACATTTCATTTTCTATTGTATTGCGCTAGTTAATTTTCGTGGCTGCAAGACAGCACGCATGGAGTCAAGCACACACATACCCTAAACAAACACTCGCCACACGTAAACACACACACACACACACACTCACACACACTCACACACATGGAGTTTCTTCTTGCTGTGGCTGCTGCACGTGATACATGACACGCACGCGCTCCGTGCTCTGAAATGTGCGAAAACGTGCAGTTCCCCTTTTTGCGTTAAGCGCCTATTTTCCAGAGGTCGGTACTATGAGGTGAAGTAATCCTGCTCAGAATCTCATAAATCAACATTCGGCGTGCCGCAGCCCCCAGCACATGACAGCCACCAAAGCCTGTGTGACACGCCTTCAAGACACTAAACCCTCGCGTGGGATTCTCGTCTTTACGGTTTTTATAGTTGTTGTATTTTTATTTATTTGTTTTTTCTGGTTAATCCCCACAGTGGAATATCATTATCCAAAACAGACCGCACCCTACAGCTACCAAACAACAGCAACCCGCCTCACTGCAGTTCGTTCCCATGGGAGGAAGAGGGTTAACCAAAGCAGGTCGCATTCCAGCCACAAATAGTACCCCCCCACCCGCCGGCTTTGATGGTGTCGTAGAACAGGTGAACGCAGTCCCTTTGCCAGATGCATCTTTCTCTGGGTCGTTGTCGTTGTCACGGGGAATACGTCAACGTCAAGAACGTGGGGAACTGGATAGGAGCTGAAAAATATTGTGCTTCTATTAGGCTCATGACGTCCCGCTCGAGTCGTGAGATGATTTCAGGGGAGGATCAGAGGCGGGCGTATAGTCTTTATCCACGTAATTGTCGCCAGGGAATGTCTGAATAAAACAGCCTTTCATTTTGACCAGACTCTCTAACAGGCATTCTTTTTGTGCCGATTTTTGTATCTCTTCTCTTCTCCTCCTGTCCGTAAATACCCCCACTTTCCCCCTCCTCGTCCTCTCTCTAATGGCTGTCCATTTTTAAACAACCAGTCACGAGCTTTCTCTCTGATGGCTCTGACACTCTGTCGGAAATTTAGCCCAAAGTCAGAAATTAGTTAAAGTGAAAGCGAATGAGAGACCCATTCCTCGGAGTTCTTACGTCCCACATCTCTTATCTGTAGGTGCAAAACTGCAGTTGCTGTTGCATGAATTGGGAAACTTTTTTAAAATGACATTAATGACCTTTTCTGAATAGCTTTGTGTTTAAAGAGTTATTTCCCTGTGTCCTTTTAAAGACATGTTATAATGGCTTGATATTTACGAGACATCGCTGTCCTTGCAAGTTGTTGGGTTTTTTTTTTTTTTTAAGCAGTTCATCAATGGTTCTAGATGCCAAACAGGGCTGTGGCATATTGTCACAAAGAGAAACCACTGGCACTGCATGGAGACATTGTATATAAGAAATGTCAAGCTAGCCAAATACACGGCAATAAATCAGACGTTTTGCACAGGGATTGTGATTATTCCGTAAATAGCTCCAAGACTGGGCAACATATTTCTTGACGTTTTTTCAGTATTTCAATATTCTTCATTTGGTTTATTCTTTCGGGTGCCTTTGCTCTTACTACCAAAGTTGTCTCGCAGTCATTTATTTTAGGAAACTGTCTGAATTCTTTACACATTAATGGATTACTACCCCCCATACTACATAGCACTTACTGCTGCACTGCGTGACTGTCTAGACTCGTGGACCATACGTATGGCGCATACCTGCGTGACCTTTACTCCCACCCACCGACTTTCTGGCGCCCACCCACCCATCCCCCCCCAAAGCACCACTTTAATCGATTAACTTCTAGCACAGCAGCGAACTTTAAGATCTCGAGCGGTCAATATGTAGCACATGCGTGAAAAGATTAGCAGACAAAAGACAGCCCGGCTCTAAGCTAGGTTTTTAACTGCTGACGACGCTAATCAAAACTAGGATAAACATCGGAAAACTGTTCCAAAGCAACCCATTATGTTCGAGAATTTTTCTGTGTGTGAATGTTTTCTCTTCACCAATGGGAAAATCAAAGGGATCAGAGAAGGGTCACAGTGTTCGAGAAAAAAATCAGATGATGTCAGAAAAATACAGGCTTCACGAAATGTCAGTGAGATGGACAGATTTCCAGAATCGAAATAAGAGTTTTTCAAAAAGCTGGAGGGAATAGTTGAGAAGATGAGAGGTATTGCGAATGGGACCTTTTTTCAGCCTTAAATATCTAAGAACAGCGACATTTTCGCAAGCTAACTGGTGGGGAAAATGCATTCACAACGTTTAGATAGATCATCTGCAGGATTAACTACGGTCCGTTCTCGGAAAGTAACAAAACCAGATGGCTGCTCAGCGTCTCGGGTTGAGTTCTGAAGAGGGTAGCTATGAGGAACTTATGTTCTTTGCTCAATGTTCTGTATTCAGTTCAGGTTCTGATATAACCCCGTGGGACAAAGTCCAGCAGATCGTGAGCCAGAGACGTTAACCCTTCCGGGTTTTCAAGTCCGTCAGTTGGTCTTATCGATTTGATGATTTCGATGTTTCCTGGGAATATAGTCATTACTAGTTTCTGTTCCGAGCAGTGATCTCTAGGACTAATAGAGGACCGACCAATGTCCTCCCGTTGTTTCATGTTTTTGACAGGACTGTAAGGCTCGGCTATTCTGTGCAAGGAGATGGCTGTTTCACATATTTTGTGCAGAGCACTTGCCTGCCTGGTTATTTTAGGGGAAAGTGTTTTCACCTTGTAATGATTTCACACAACAGCGGGGGACAAAGTCCTACTGCACTGCAGCACCCACCACGCCGACTGATGCAGTGAGATGGCCAGCGCAAAGAGACGGTCTAACTTTCAGTGGACACCCACAAGTCGTTAACTCCAGGACATCATCCTCGGCCACTGCTGGTTTCAATGCCGCAAACTTTCGATTCAGCATTCCGATGCTTTACCATTGAGCGACCCAGGCCTGCCTGAGCACTGGTCTCCACTATTTTGTGTTTTTTCTCACCCAGCCCCTGATTCCTCTGTTCGCCCTGTTAGGCACGATATGGATTGTGGCATAATACTGGGAGACAGATGCTGCGCCAGTTTCCATTTTAGCAGCATCTCGGTGAATGGCGAGCCCAAATGGGCCAAAAGCTGGTTTTTCGTGTCACGCCATCTTGTCAGCCCCTACTGGGGAATTCTGATGCCTGGCTAAGAGATGTATTAAAGACAGCGGCAGAAAGATTCTCTTTTCAAATTTCTCAGTAAGCGTTCTGGAGCAAGGCATGAAACCTTTGTGATTTGCACGACTTTTCCAGTTTTCAGTGGCTGTCGTTTTGTTGTGGAGTACACGAACTGTGCTACTCACAACGACCTTTCGCTGTCCAGTACTCTGCAGTTCCACATGACAATGATAAACTGCACGAGTGTCTGCATCTCTTTTTCATACGCATAAAATCGCCCACCATTTTCAAACCATGAACGGTGTTGATGGAAGTTTTGGTGTGAGAAGACCTACTGCAAACCTGCCTCCTACAGTCCATGCCAAATATTAAGCCGAGGCAAGCTTTTTTTTCTACCATCTTACAATTTTCCCTAATCATTACTGTGTTCGCGCAGCTGCACAGAGACGCTCCTCTGAGATTTAATCAAATCAATGTTCGATTTTTTTAAAAAATCAGAACGAAAGGACTTGAACTGTCAGAAATAATCTTTAAAGTTACACCTTCTTGTGGAAGGATGTCGAACTTGATACTCGATGTCAAAGGAGCATCATGTCCTACTGTCAACCATCTTAGAAATTTTCAAAGACCGACGGTGCCCTTTGCAATAAGCTTGTTTGAGGGATTGAGAGCACACTTATGAATGTGTGCGTTTGTGCGCGCGTGCTTGTATGTGTGTGTGTGCATGCGCGTGTGTGTGCGTGTATGTGTGTGTTTGTGTGTGCGTGTGTGCGCGCGTGCGTGAGCAGAAGCCATAGTATATATAGAGACGTGTAGGTGCATGTGTGAGTGTGTGTCTTGGAGTGTGCGTGTAAGAATGCATGTTTATGCGCGTCTTTGCGTGTAGAAGAGTGCGCAGGTGTGTGTAAGAGCACGCGTTTGTGGATGTGTGCACATGCGCTTGCATGTATATCTATGTGTGTTCGTATGTGCATGTACATGTGTGCACACTTATGTGTGCGCCTGCGCGAACGTGAGTACATGTACATGTTCCACGTAGGTCGGTGTTTAAATCATTAAGCAACACATCAGCATATTGATAATCCAATAGATCAAATTGTTTTTCCATTACAATGCTTTTAGGTTTTCTCTCAATGCCCATTTAAAAAAATGCAGAAATGCAGAAATACATAATCCTGGAATAACTGTTAGCGCAGCGGCCAAATCTTCGCAAACCAAATCTTTGATCAGCGAGAAAAGCTTATAACTCCGCGTCCATGCACGTCAGTGATAACAGTGGGTGGGTGTTCTAATCCTGTTCCCATCACACATGCTTCCTCTGGCATCCGTTGGCAGCCCAGCTGATTGTCGTGTTGTGGTCGAAGTTGTTGATTCGACCTTTTTTCATACGAGTAAATTTCATTAACGAGGTTTAACATGCACTCATCCTTTAAGTCTTTAGAGGTCAGACGTAAAATTCTGACTCTGGAACCTTTAACGAACTATGATGAAAACTTATAAAACTTGAAGCTCATAAAGGGGGGACATAAGACAGAGATGGACGAAGATCTAAGAGGGTTGAAAGGGAGTGGCCAGACAAAAAAAAAAAGAGTTGAAGCAGACGTAATCAGGTGTTTCATTACATGCTGCGCGTATAAGAAAGGCTTGTGTGGCTGAGAAAATGAGATCTCTTCATGAGCAAGACAGCGCACACAAAGCAGACATATATCAGCTCACGACTAAAAGACCCCTCCTGCTCCTAATCTGGACATGGCGAAAAGAGCGAGTGCATGCCATGCACGTCTGCTGTGAACTTCCCTGCTTGACTGTTAAAAGAAGAGATCAATGCGAAATTGAGAAAGAAAACAACCGTTGTGCATGTGTTTTTTTAAAAAATATTTCTGTTACGGAAACAAATGCATTTTTCTACATTTCACCTTATATGTCGACCCCAATGTGCGAATCTGAATAGCCCTGTTCATATGGTCTGTTTTATGCAAGTGACGTTTCTATAATTGCTTCCGACGTTCTTGGTCACTTGGACCACGATCACTTTGGTGAGCTTCTGTTCGCCAGAAAATCTAAAGTGTAATTCAAGACATAGAACATCAGGTCAAGACGTCTTCGCCACACAAATAAACTGATTGACAACATTGGCGGGGCTTGCAGATTATCAACCGCCATCTGCGTGTGAGGGGAGATAACTCATGACGCGGCGGATAGATGGAAGAGGGTTTGGCCATGCGCACATAAGCTGCTCACTATTTTGCGCAGAGAAGTCACTTAACACTTAAAAGGCTCTTCGTTAAGCAGACGGAGGATGAAATAATCATTGAGAAGAAACTGACAGGTAAGGTACAATGAAAAATATTCTTTGTGCTCTATTCCCTGTTCGCTTTTCTTAAATACCTGACGTTTCCTCTTGGCTCTTGTGGTCATTTCATGGATATTAATCATTTTTCTTCGTTTCCAAATCAGTTTTGGAGATAAAAGGGTCTTTTTCTATCCGTATACAAATATCTGGACTTTCTCTATTTCTGTATCTAAAAATGTCAGGATGTATTACTTACACACGGTGATTACGACTGCAGTTAACAGACGATAAAGGAATACATCATAAAGATTAAAGGATAATGGTGTCACTTTAAGACAAAAACCTTCGGGTTATAAACCGTTTTCTGCATGTAATAACAAATAATAACGATTGTATTAACGAATGTATTATTTAGACTTGTGTGCAACTATTTTCGGATCTACTGTCGGTCTGTTCGGTGTAGACGTGTGGATAAGCAGTTACGTCCCTTGCTGAAGTATGTTCGTAGTTCGGACAGCGAGAGAAAATGGGGAAGACCAAGCAATGAGAGAGGCTAGGAGAAGTCTGAGTTACTACTAATAAAAAAGATATCAATTTCTCAAAGACTTTGAAGGGAAGTGGCACACTTAGAACTAGCAGTGAGGCTGGTGCCAGAAACTGCAGGTGAGGAGGTGCTAGAACCAGATCAAATCTTGCTTGCTCTGGATCTGCGTGCAGGGGACACCACTCCGTCGAAACGTGGCTTTCCCTTGCTTTTCCTCTTTGCGTAAACACTTTCGCGCTGTGAAGGAGCCGGGCTGCATGCATGTTCGTGTCTGCTCTTTTGCTCATAAAATGGCCAAATAGCACATTCACCCTATTTTACGCACACTTTTATGGATGAAAGATAGCGATGAGTGTCGATGTAGCCCGATCCCTGGTTGAGAAGAGGGATCATTTCTACCACGCGCACATGGCTCGGTTACATACCCGTATAAAGATTTGTTGACTGGGGTTCGTGGCTGATTAAGGGACTGTAAAACTATAATGTGCTAGTTTCGCCATGTACTATAGCGGGCGTCCATAAACACGGAATTTGCAACGGACAAGAGTTTTACATTAGACTGATTCCAGTCTAAAGCAGCTGCATACATTCGGGGAACGTCATCATTGGACATGTGCAAACTGCAGAACACAGGAGACAGAAACTTTGCGGCAAGGCATGTGCGTAAAGCAACAATGATGTACAGCCTATAATTTGCTATCTCTGCCTTCATTAGCTAAGAAAATACAATCCACATTTCTCACTCAATAGCCAATGATCTGTTAAGTTCTAGTGGAACAAACTAAACTATTAAACTTTCGGAAAAGAATAAATGCAACCAAATATAAAAAGCTGAAATGCGATCTTTCAGTGAGCATAGACCAAGAAAGCTGAGAGCCTCTAGGGACCTTTTTTCTTTTCCTTTTTTCTTTTTCTTTTTTTTTAACACGAAACTTGTTTTCTCCTGGATGATTAACTTCAGACAGAGTGCTCACAAATGGGATCGAAAGCCGATGTAAAGATAACTGACCAGAAACAAAATAATGGATTATAAAACCTTTGGAAGTGCTTTGACTCAGCAAAGCACAATAAATGTTTAAAAAAAGAAATCTAAAATATATTAGTTGTTCGTCTTCTTTAACCAAAGATGTTGTTTCGGCGAATTTCGAAGTATTGCTAATCACTTTGTTAAAACTGCGCGAGTTCTCGCTTTTAAGGCTGATAAGATGGTTCAGTCGCTTTCATCCGCTGACCTTCACCTGTTATCTGCCTGTTGCTCCATGCTGCTGACACGTCGGCTATTTCCTCTGCTAGCTTGGCGTGCGAGGTGCCGACAATGCCAGCAGGGCTGAACAACAATGAACACGGCTGCCGGCACTTTGTAAAAAATATGGCAGCTTCTCTCGTGTCTCCCGGGCATCGTTCTCCAGACATGGTGCTTCCCACGCAGTAAACTGATGAAAGCAGACCCGGGCACTAACCGCGATGGAGGGACACGGCGGTGGGTTGTGTGCGTGCCGGAGCGCACTGGGGGATGACAGCATGCAATCATACGCACTGATGCGTTGATGAGCTGGGCCTGGGTGGAATAGATTGGTGAGATGTGAATGGAGAGGTATGCATGACAGTGAGAAGCGAGAGGGGGTGGGGGAACCTTAACGCCGTTGAAACGTCTAACGTGCCGAACGAAAGTTTCACCTGTGGCCCTAAACTCGTCGATGAGCTTTCGTATTACTGCAGTTGTTATTGCTTTTCGTAGTGGTGTAAATGCATTAACGCTTCGCCGTCGCAACTTTGACATCATCATCTGTCTTAATGTCCCCCCCTACCTCCTACCCCTCCCCACCGCCACCACCACCACCGGAACCACAAATCCGCAATTAGCGTAGACACAAAATTCAGGGAATAAGTTATTTTGCTCTGTGTAGTTTTCATACCGACTCAGCAATGAAGGGTATAAATTCTGCAAAGTGGTTTGGCGTTTAAACGCGTGCCACATGCAGAAAAAATACGCGTGCTGGACATGTAAATAAAGATCCGGACATCGAAATTTCAAACCTTAGCTCAATCTTGGTGACAACCACTACATCATGACGTCAGCGCCCTCCTGTTTTCATGCTGACAAAGGAGAGAAAACGGCAAGAAAATAAAATAACCTGCAAGTTCCCTCTAGCCCCCCCCTCCCCCATTTAACTTGAGCAAGAATGCGGGACAAAGCATGAACTGGGCTGGTTTTCATAAGCGTTCCTAAATGCTCGTCCGGACATAAGACTGGTCGTAAGGCCTATTCACCCTGTGCATTTTACGCGCGCTTTTACCTATGAACAGGAGATAAGAACGTTCAGTCAAGCCACCCCTGAGCTGAGCTGAATGGGCGTTGTTAGTATCTTCTGTTCATACGTAAAAGTGCGTGTTAAATTAACAGGGGGAATAGGCCTTTGGACCACTCTTATTACTCTTATTGCGTCCCAGCCCAGCCTATCTGCCTAAACAGGGTTGCTTGGCGAGCTGACAAACTCCTTCCTCTGGTCAAGAAAGTTCTTGAGCAGAAATCTCCCAGCCCTCTTGTCCGAACCAGTCAATACTTTTGTGGTGGTTTCTAAAATCATAACGCATGTTAGGAGGAATTACAAAGAAGAAAAAGGGGGGGGGGGATGCAAAGATGGAAAAACGTTCAGTGTTGTCTGCAGAGATTTTAAAAAAATCTGCTGCAGTATTCGAATAAGACCTTTACAAGAAAAGGAAGTGCGACTTTGTCGTGCGAAAACTTCAATTTACACGTAACACGAGATTCCTGGTTTCTAACGCTCAAGTTTTATGAAAACGATGGTGGTAGGTGAATAAACATTTAATTATTCAGCATTTGTTGTTTCAAACGGTGGGAAGTGTTTGCTGCAGACATGTAAATCATGACCATTACGTTGTTCATATCTACTTTAAACGCACACACGACCACGTATGCACCAAAATAATTTTTTTTTAAACTGCGGAAACCGGTGCTTATTTAGTGTGCGCCCCAAGTGCATCAGATTTTGCGCGATTTCGAAATGTGGCAAATCCATCATAGATGCGTTTCATACAATGAAATATTCTGCTCTGTGCTTTAGTAACGATATTCTTACCACGTCATTAGCAAAGTATACGCATGCAAACTACAAGCCATCGTGTTTGTAGAAGGGTGGGGGGAGGAGGGATGTATCCAACCGCTCGAAGTTAAAAGGTACTGCACTAATTAAAACTCCCTTAACATACCGCAGTGATTCCAAGTCTGTCTGCGCCTTCCAGGCAAGACTTCTGCGAATTTGCCGGACGCCAGGAAGGCGAGTGACGTTAGGCTGTGACGTCAGATTTCCTGGCGATCGACTTTGGGAGCTCTGACTTCGCAAGCCCAGCGTCAGTCGAAAAAATAAGATGGAATAGAAAGAGGGGAAGGAAAACGATAATAACAAAGCTGACTGATGGAGTGAAGAAGGAATAAGTATAACAAGAAAAACGAAAAGTCACAAAGGTTTCAATTTAAAGTGCAGAAATGCAGTCATTTAGAAGAATTCAGGAAAACGGAAACTAGAATGGGTTTGAGGCTAAGAACAAACGTAGTAATGGAGCTGTTGTTGTCGAAAATAACGTATTCCTCTCTGCCCCCACCGTTTTTGTGCAAGAGCTACAGGATATTATATCAAATGAAAACAACAGCTAAAAGCTTGTCAATAAATGATTTAGCTTTGCGAGCAAATAAGGAAATGTGAAAGAAGATTCCTGTGTTCTGACAGGAAATTTAATGGAGTAACTTCTCAGGAAAGGTCATTTGATTTGCAAAAGAAATTCCTAATCCTTTTTACTGGAAATTAAAGACATATTTTTGTAGTAATTTCAGCGAGTTTGACAACATGTGGAAATTTTAAGGAATGCAGTGCTGACCTCGTGTCAGTGCTTTCAGTACTTGAATCGCTGTTTAAACAAAACTAAACTATAACCTGGGTAGCAAAGTCTCGATATAACCAAACCTGGCTGACCTAAGAGTGCACAAGACAGTTACAGTTGCTTTGTTCAAGAATATGTTTTTATGTAATGAAACACTAAATGCAGCTGTTTGATTACCAACTACACTCCGTCCTATTTTCGTCTCGTGAACAGTTTTAGATGACAGCTTATCTCTATTTTCATAGTTAATGCGTGTTGTCCTGGTCCCGTATTCAAGACAACCGAATAGCTGACTTATTCCTGTCATGGCGGATATTCTAGAATAAGTTCCTTGAATTTCCTATGCACGAAAACTGAATAGCCGATTTTTGTCCCTTTTCTTCAGTAATAATTAAGTTATTCGGTCGTCCCAGGAGCGAATAACTTATTCCAAGTTCTTCACGGCGTTTTCAGCGACAAAAAAAAAGTCCGCTATTGGGATACAAATTTAGTACATTGTACATTTATACGGGGCCAGAAAAACAACGGACTCCAACGAAAGGAATAAGATTTGTTCTTCAAACACAGAGAATAACTCTAAATTCTTGTCTCATCTTCGTAGTCGTCAGTTTTTGTTTCCCTTCTCGTGCCATCCATCATGAAGAACAGCCGATGTGAAGCCCTTCTCTGCGCTTCTTCTATTGCCACACAAACACCTACGATTGATCGGATTTTTTTCGGTGCAGGTTTTGGTTGGCTTCTGCCCGGATACAGTGTAATATTTACGACATGAGGCCTGAGACAATTCCTTCCCCCACTTCCCATCTTCACAGTATTAATCTTGCTGCACGGCATCGTCTTTGAAGTGCAGACGAGTTGGGAGATTGGTTCTCCAGATTCAAAAGAGAGACTGATCGCAACCGTCGTCCATTTACCGAGACTCGTGAAGCAAAGGGCAGGTGGTGGCGACAAGTGGCAGACACACGTTGTATTGCTGCTGCTTGATCACGTGACCTAGGTCTTGTTTCACACTTACCTGTTCAATATCGAGTTCAATATGCCTGTATTACTTTGGAGAACAAGCAGCCTTTACGAATTAGAAGAAAGTAAAGTTGTACATGTACAGTTTTACAGAATGTGATGTGCTAATACAACATACAGTAAGACATGGGAAATTCATCCAGTGCTCTATATGTACAGTCTTTTATGCACGCCTACATGCGGATGCTCCCGTTGGTGGGAAGGGGTTTATAGTGTGTGTGTGTGAGAGAGAGAGAGAGAGACAGACAGAAAGACTATGCTTTCTTAGCCAAATAATGCCTCACTAAAGTGCAATATTGCTGTGGTAAGAGAAACAGTGAGAGATAGAGACTTTATGAGTTATTGACCAAATAATACCTAACTTAGATGCAATATTAATTTTTAAAGAACAGAAAGAGAGGGAGGCAGGAAGGGATGGGGAAGAGCTAGGTAGACTGTGTGCTTTTTTTTTCTTGGTCAGATAGTTACTCATTTAAACGCAATGTTAGTAGGGAATGAAAGCTAGCCCCAAACTGCACCTTATAGTGAGATTATAGAGACGCATGAAATGTGTCGAAGAAAACACAAGTCTTAATGCTATTTTCCTTGAATACCTACGTGCACGATTCTCTCTGTCGGCAAAACTTACTCTTAGCTAAGGACAGGTGGACTTCATTTTGCCCCAGACACCAGGGTGCCCAAAATAGCAAGGCAAATAAAAGGAAGATACGGGTTAGGCAAGTTAGGTAGTATTTTACGTTCCCTGTCCGTTTGTCCTCCTGTCTTCAGGGACCCCGATAGATCTTTCGCACTGAACGAACCCCCACACTCTGCTTGCCACGTAGCCACCTCTGCTCCCCCCCCCCCAACTCCCCGCCGTTCTCGGCAGACGTCTGTCGACGTCACTTCCGGTGATGTCTATGGAAGACGCCGCTGCTTCCAGTGAAACAAATGGTCGGAACTGCTCTCTCAGCCGATAAACGTCAAATGGGTCTAAAGGAGTTAGTTGTCTGGACTTGCTTTAAAGCACACGAATAATACCGAAAGTAATTCTGAGGGTGCATACATCCATACATTTTTAAGTGCGCGCGCACGCACACACACACACATATGCATGCATTGTCCTCCCAGATAATGAGTCTGATAGGGGAGAGATGGATCTTAACAAAAGGGGGATGTTTTACGGCGTAGATCGCTTGCACCCACAGCGAGGCTTCGTCATTTTGAAAGGCAATGGGGAGGTTGGGGTGGGAAACCCTGCGGGGGCTGTATGAAGCCCGCCGTTTGCTAAACGTGGCGAACAGCGGTAAGCCGAGGCAAGCGGGCTTGATTGCTGGGCCGTCCGTTTATCGATCTCCTTCGTGCATTCATCGCTGTCTTCATCGATGACACTGGCTAGAGGCGCGTTTTATGGGCACGCCTGTCACGCCACTTCAGAAACAGGGACGGAGCAGAGAGTGGTGCCTGCATGGGAGGGAGGTCTCCCATTACTACGGTGAAGTGATAGAAGATGTTGGGTGGATCTACTCTGCGTGTAGGTAGAGGTCGCTAAGTAGGCATGTAATCGAACAACCGATCAGAAAGGGGGTTTGTGGAAATGGGGAGGGACGTGTCGCACATCCAATTGCCCATTAAAATTTCATGGTTCACTAAACCTGTCAGACGTTTATCGAAAAGAAATAAAGGTTGAAAATGCGAACTCTTCAGTCCCCGTCAGCTGCCTCCTCAAACTTAGCTGGTAAGTGACATCAGGGGAGATAAGTCAAAGCTTTACTTGTGGTTTGATGAGTTAATTGCAGTCGTAATTTCCGACTAACAACGAAGTTGTCCCTAGACCTTGTTTCGTGTGCATGAAGCTTCACACGCAAAAGGTCACACGATCTTGATCTACATGCAGAATTTAGGTCTGTACGCATGATCTTGGTGGTCCTACAATATATTGCTGCCTTAGCCAAGAGCCGAAGATCAAACTGTGTAGCTTGCGTGCATGCGTGTTCGTGGGAGGCACGTGTTTAGGGTCTACTGTACTCTTCCACTAACACTTACAGTGCTCTCCACGGAGGATAAGGTCCAAGATGCAACTCTTCTAGGCATATCAACTAGGAGTTATCTTCCCCCTTCCCGTGCCTTTTCAAAAAGAGGGTGTGGGGATCTGTATCCGACCACACACACACCCACACACACACCCACACACAAACACACACACACTCTCTCTCTCTCTCTCACACACACACACACCCTCATACACACAAACACACACCCTCACACACACACACACACGCACGCACACACAAAGACGTAGCTGATATCAACAGGCACATGGAGGTGTTCATCTGACAATACATAAACTACAGTACATTCAGAAAAATTTACACCTAATAAGTTTCAATTCGTCGATGAAGTGGCTACTATCATCCAACCTGAGCAAGAGAACATATTTCTAATCACTTCGCTGTAAACATTTATCAAATCCAATCTTTCCTTTATAAATTCGGAATCGTAGATTGTAGATGGAATCAATATACGGAATCGAGAAAATGACAGTGGTCCCATAAATGCTGATACACATATGCACGGCACTTCGTGGATGTCGGAATGGAAAATAACTCCGCGTTAAATTCCCCATACAAAGCTTCCCATCTAAGCAAACTGGATATATGCACGTGAAATCTGGGTCCAGCAAGCTTGCAGATAAGCAGGAAGCACTTTAGGCCTAAATAGTATCAGGCGGGGACCAGCTGACCCGCTGGCTACCGAAGTCTAACTTCATTATTCATTTAATCAGCCGAAGAGATACAGGCCAGCACCTTGGGCTGTGTGCAAGTCAAGTCTAAAACTCTTCAGCCTCTGGGATACCGGCTATCATCTCCTGGAGTCTGGGCTTGTCGCGACTACCGTCTTGCTTCACTCAAGTGTCGGTAGCGCGGAAGCCAGTGTCGGCTTGCACGAAGCGTTCCTAGCCTCTATCCATACATACAAGTGTCCGCAGGAGTCGTTCAACCTGCAAAGTTTATGGTCGCATTTGCGTATGGAAACGAGTTAAGAAACCTCGTCAGCCTAGCTATAGGAAGGCGCGTGACGACCAAATGACAACATACGTGACCTCTACTTTGACCCCGACTTCATGCTTCGGTTTTCATTATTGGATCCGGATTATGAATAATACATAATCTGGCGGTCAAAGACTGAATCCAAGCGCACTTACTCCACGCGAGGACCTGCGTACGAGTAGCCGGTCTTTATAATTAGATTCTTGCACTGAATAGTGATAGGGAGATCTCCAGTGTTTCGCATGTGGGGGGGGGGGGGTAACGTTTTACGTGTCGTGTTTTGCACCTGGATGTGCGCCTGTGCACTTACAGCGGAAGTACAGTGGAACAGGCAGAAGCCTTAAGAGAAAGACTGAGAGGAAAAGTGACTGAGTGGAGGGAGGGATACTGGAGAGGGAAAAGAGACGGGAAATGTCTTCTGCTCCATACGGTGGAGGAAGGGTGGGAGAGAGGGTGGAGAAAGGGTGGGAGAAAGGTTAATGCAGGCCGTGATTCAAAAGCATGTTTCTTGAAGTCAAAGATCACGAGATCGTGTAAGCTAAGCTAGTGTGTTGTATGACGTCATGTCGTGTTGCAGGTCTTTTCCCGCGACAAAGACTTGAACAGGTGATTACGAACTCCTCAGAATGTGTTACAGAATTACAAGCGTTTGGATGCTTTGGGCAGACGTGTGTGCGTGCCTTCTTGCGTGTGTGCGTGAGTGCGTGAGTGCGGGGCTGCTTGCATGTGTGTGAGAGTGCGTGCTTGCCCTCAGTGGAGAGGAGGGGAGTGAGGGTGAAAGTCCTGCATCTGCTTTCTTTCATGTGCGTGCGTCGACAGTATCTGAAGAGAGGATGCGATGTCAGCAGCGATGTCTCATCACGCCAGCCATGTAAACTCGACGATGTCTCTGTTTCCTGTAGGCTGTTCGAAACCCACCCGGAGGTTCAGAGCGTCTTCATGCCGTTCCGGGGCAAGAGCCACGAGGATCTGCAGGACAGTCCCCAGCTGCGGTCGCACGCCCTGCGCGTCATGGGCACGGTGGAGACCTGCATGCAGCACATTCACGAGCTGGACACGCTTCAGCAGACGCTGCACGACCTGGGCGCGCGTCACGTCATGTATAACGCAAAAGTCGATTACATTGACGTACGTAGGCGCCAGCCTGTCGCATAGATGTAGTTGCAGTCGTCGCGCAAAATTTCTTCAAATCATTTCTCATTTTCCTATCTAAGAACAAAAAATCAAGTGCAGACTGACAGTTTGTTGTTGCTGTTGCCGTCGTCGTTGTGGATGCTGTTGTTGTTGTTGTTTCGTTTATAGAATGGAGGGGGGGTATTTTAAAATATTACCTAATCGGTGATAGCTGTAAGAAATTTCTTTTTAAAATAGTTCATTCTTTCGGTTAGAAGCTCAGCTTTCTTTTTTTTCACAGGAAAAAAATAGATAATGCTCCATGCACAGATTTAGACCGTATTTACTCGTGTGTGTGTGTGTGTGTGAGTCTGTTTGTGTGTGTGTGTGTGTCGGTGGGGATCTTTACAGCACCGAAAAAAATGTCTAGTTTCAAAGATACTTAACCGTTTTTAATTGTATCAGCTTTTGGTCGTCTTGACCGCTGAAGTTATAAATGGCGCTTCATTAGCAAGCTCACAGGGTTCTCCTGTACGTGATCTTTCAGAATGTTATTTATTGCACCACTTTGATTGAGCGGGGCAACACATAAAAACTGCTTGTACGTTCCTTGATTTCCCTAAAGAAAAGCCCCAAACAGTGGAAGTTAATGAATGAAAACTGGCTTCCTGTGCTAGTGCGTGCTTGGTCTAATGCGGCTGCGAACATAAACCATAGTTTTGCCTCACAAATGGGAAGGCGGACGAAACACTCAAATAAAATCGTTGGTTCTCAACCTCACTCACGCACCAGGGTTAATATTTGGAGCCATATGCACGTGCATGCACGCACATGTACAGCGAGAGCAACAGAGAGAGAGAGAAAGGAGTTCAGAAACTGCACAGACCAGCAGATTTCTTAATTTGATGAAGATTTTTTCGGGTTTTTATGAGTGCGCCTGTGCGTACGTGCGTACGTGTGTGTTTGTGCACACGCGCGAGCACGCCCTTAACACTCACCCCCTCACCCACAAAAAAATAAAAGGGGTTTGATTTGTACAAAGATGGAAGGAAGCTTTGCAGAAACCAGATAAGGGATTCGAGGTGGTAGGATCAAATTATAGTCTTTTAAAGACAGGTAACTCTATGTCGCGTAACAAAGTCAGTCGAGCTTTCAAAAGCAGGAAAACTAAAAATAGTTGTATTGTTCTCTGACGAAGCAACGGTGCTTTCATCTACTGTCACGGAAGAAAAGCGTTAGAAAAAGTGCTTTTCATTTCTGAGAACCTTTCAGATTCCTTTCTTCTTCAAACAGAAAAGTGTATTATGTAGAATTCTATGGGTAAGTCTGGGGGAAACACTACAAATGAACTCTTTTTAGGAAACACACTCAGTTCAGTTTCAAAGGGTCAAAGGTTAGTGTTGTATTTTCTTTCTTTGTTCTTTCATTTTTATATTCCTTCGTTCTTTCTTCTTTCTTTCTTTCCTTTCTTTTCTTATAATTTGCGTACTTGCAACGTGACAAGAGAACAAAAATCATAAGATACACAACAAGAAATTCATCATTATTCTTTCTCTAACTGGGCTTTTCCGTGTTTGCAAGTACCCAAATTAAGTCTTTTTGTACCTGCAGATAATTCATGCAAATCCACCAGATTAAAGATCGAGGAAAAGTCAACACACGCAGTTTGAGGTTATTAGCTGCTGTTATCGTTTTCTTTGAACTCGCGTGGGGGAAAATCTTCAACAACAGGCGTGCATTTTGGAAACATCTGTCTACAGAAAACAAATTGACCTCAACACACGCGAATGGGACTCTGAAAAAAAAGGTCTCTGAAAGGGCAAAGGTAGAGAATGAACCACAAATTGGTCATTACGTTTTGTCCATAGATTTAAAAAGAATTACGACGACAACTTTTTTGGTACGCCGGGGATAAGATTTATCAAATTTACCTGACCACCAACGAAAAGTGGGCTACTTCTCCGAGAAAACATCTTGACGAGTTCTAAGACTTCTAAGTCCATGAAGCTAATTAAGTCCTGTGCTTCTGAAACTGTGGCTTTACGCGGCTGTTGGGGAAAGGTTGTGCAATTGCTTGACCCAGATTGCCGATATCCAGTCGTTATATTTTTTGGCTTCAGCAAATCCGAGATAGCTTTCTACAGTAGGATCCTGCCTCTGTATCACCAGTTCAGCACTTTTCCGGCCCCACCCTAGAGTCATTCAAACCGGTTTCTGAGCATTTTGTTTTAAAAGTTTTGAAGGAGACTGTCCCAGAATCTTGGGCTCTATCCCTACCAAACTTCTCTATGAAAATCTTGCTGTCTTGCTGCCTTCTATAACCCACATCATCATCTCTTCCTTGACCTCAGGAACATCTCATATGGACTGGAAGACCTCACGCAGTCGTTAAATCTTTGCTTTAAAAAAATACCCTTCTCTTAACAAAAAACGCGCATTTTTCTTAGGGCGTGCTACCACGACCCTACTACTCTGCTGTGAAAGAAACTTCACTGGCTTCCTGTCTGTGAAGGAATCAAGTACAAAATTGCGTGCATCTGTTACAACATTCTGACAGGAGTCGCCCCACCCTTCTTGTCTGATCTGATTTCTCTATACACTCCATCTGTTACAACATTTTGACAGGAGTCGCCCCACCCTCCTTGTCTGATCTGATTTCTCTATACACTCCTTCTGTTACAACATTCTGACAGGAGTCGCCCCACCCTCCTTGTCTGATCTGATTTCTCTATACACTCCATCTGTTACAACATTCTGACAGGAGTCGCCCCACCCTCCTTGTCTGGTCTGATTTCTTTATACACTCCATCTGTTACAACATTCTGACAGGAGCCTCCCATCACGCTTGTCTGATCTGGTTTCTCTATACACTCCATCTGTTACAACATTCTGACAGGAGCCTCCCCACCCTGCTTGCCTTCTTCATACATTCCATCTGTTACAACATTCTGACAGAAGCCGCCCCATCCTACTTGTCTGGTCTGATTTCTTTATACACTCCATCTGTTACAACATTCTGACAGGAGTCGCCCCATCCTGCTTGTCTGATCTGATTTCTTTATACACTCCATCTGTTACAACATTCTGACAGAAGCCGCCCCATCCTACTTGTCTGATCTGATTTCTTTATACACTCCATCTGTTACAACATTCTGACAGGAGTCGCCCCACCCTGCTTGTCTGATCTGATTTCTTTATACACTCCATCTGTTACAACATTCTGACAGAAGCCGCCCCATCCTACTTGTCTGGTCTGATTTCTTTATACACTCCATCTGTTACAACATTCTGACAGGAGTCGCACCACCCTGCTTGTCTGATCTGATTTCTTTATACACTCCATCTGTTACAACATTCTGACAGGAGCCTCCCCACCCTGCTTGCCTTCTTCATACATTCCATCTGTTACAACATTCTGACAGGAGCCTCCCCATCCTGCTTGCCTTCTTCATACATTCCATCTGTTACAACATTCTGACAGTAGCCGCCCCATCCTGCTTGTCTGATGTGATTTCTCTATACACTCCATCTGTTACAACATTCTGACAGGAGCCGCCCCATCCTACTTGTCTGATGTGATTTCTCTATACACTCCATCTCGTCCACTTCGCTCTTCCTCCAACTCACCTCTTTTCCAACAAAAACGCTTCAACCGCAAGTCCCATGGCCTCGGCTGTTTCTCCGTCTGCGGCCCTCAGCTTTGGAACTCCCTGCCCTCTCACATCAGACACTATCCTCCCTTTTGCATCCTTTAAATCCAACCTCAAAACATATCTCTTTACCATTTGGATAGTGTGTGTGTGTGTGTGTGCGAGCGCGCGCGCTCGCGCCCGTGCAGTTGTATTTGTGCATGTGCTTGTACTTTATCTATTAGCACCTAGATCAGGGATAGGTGCTTTAAAAATACTAATTATTATGTTTATTGCTATGCCTTCACGTAATTGTTACCATAATGAAAGGTTAGACACAGTTATTACTATAATAGAAAGTCGGGAATACTTTGCGCTGCAGTAAAAGGTTAGAATTGTTAAAGGTTTTATAAATTTACTACTATAATGGAATTTCAGGGAGCGATACTTTCAAGTAGTCTGGGGATAATTTTGTAGCAGATAATGTTGTAACAGATGTAACAGATCTGCCACGTTCCTTACTTTCGACTCTCTCTTTGCTACGTGTTTGGGTACGGTAGGCTCCCTTGGTTACACACGTCAGCATACGGTTGTGTCTAGCGCTGCCAGTACTTTGTTGGGGTTGTCATGACTAGTGTTCGCAGACAGTGTTGTTCAGTTGTAGCTGTTATTCTGGGTCTCTGAATGTACTTCCTTGTCTTACCTTATGTCGTCCAAAAGTAATTAGTATCAAAATGATTGATTTAATTCTGTTTATATAATAATAACATGATTCTCAAATAATTCGCTTTTGTTATAGCGAGCAATTCCTCTGAAGTCTGGGAGTTTTACCGGGGAAACTATGAAGCCATCCCAGTGGAATTATTAAACTGTCTCGGGAATATTATTAACTTTCTCTCTCATATCGAGGCATTTTCTCCGGTTCTTTTCGTAAATCATAAAGGTGTATACTGCATGGTTCCCTACTGATATTGAAGAATGTGACGTCACTGTTCAAGCGTTTGATACCCTGTAATAAGACCCAAGTGTGCCAAATTTTCCTTACTTGGACTAATTATTGGTCACGTATTGAAGTAATTCAGCCATGTAATGTCAAAACGAGCAGTGCTGTAGAGAAAAGGGGATTATATCAATGAAATAAAAGAGAATTTTATGTCTAGCTTGTTAAACCAGCTATGGCGACCTCAGACAGACACCGCCCCCTGTATGCATGTAAACTGTACTAAATTTATTCCCAAATGGGGGGGGGGGAGGGGTTCTGCCTCTGAAAACGCTGTTTCGGCAAACTTGGAATAAGCTATTCGCTTCTGTGACGACAGAATAACTTAATTATTACCGAATAACTAGAGAAAAAAAGGCTATTCTGTTTTCGTGCATGGGAAGATTCAAAGAACTTCTTCTAGAATATCCACCATGACAGGAATAAATTAGCTATTTGTTGTCTTGCATATGGGGCCAAATAAATAGACCTCTGGAATCCCTTTCTCACGCATCGCTAACAAAAGCAAATCAATGAAGCTAAAAGAGAAAAAAAAACTGGCGAGTGGGAAAGTAAAGCACGTGTTGTCACACAAAACATTTGCCTAACCTTTCGGTGGTAGTCGGGAAAGGGTAGAGTCGAAACTCGCATCCCCCGTCAGATAATACAGTCAGAAAGGTTATCGAGTGTGTTCAGTCTTTACAGTGGTTAAATATTGTTTCAGACTGAAAGTTATTAAATGCGAGTGTTACAGAGCTGTAGCTTAATTATTATCTCTCGTGGTCTCTTTTTATTGTGTAGTCATGTTGTTTCAAGGAAAAGAACGATAACCGAGAATGTTATCAAAGCTTTAAGTTATCGAACGTCTGATTTCCCTTGGCTGTTACAGCTAATTGGCCCGCAGTTCATCTGGGCCATCGAACCTGTTGTGGGCGACCAGTGGACCCCGGAGGTAGAGCAGGCCTGGTCTGACCTCTTCAAGCTCATCAGTCATATCATGAAGGCTGCCATGACGTTCTAGGTCTGAACTGTCTTCTGGTGACGTCACGGTGGTGTGTGTACCACGGTGGTGTGTGTTCCACGGTGTTGTAAGCCCACCACTGCCTTTACAGCACAAAGGAACGATGAAAGCTTTAAGTCCGGGAGCGCGCAACCTCTTATTTGGAACATTTTTTAATTCATTATCTCGAGTGCATATTTTTTCCCGCTCTCATTTTCGTTGGTGTTACACGTGGTCATTTCATGTGTGTTGACTTAAAACATGGTGGAGTATTTTTTTTCCCTGCGGAGAGACAGGCTTCTGAACTTTTTTATATGAAAGTAACTCAAGAGAACGTTTACATCTTCTTGACCTGACGGGCAGTAAACTCAATATATTTCCTGATTATTTCCTATTTAGTTTTAATAGCAAGGCACAACAATGATAGCAGTACACAGTGACTGTCATGGACCCTGAAGTTTGATGTGATAATATCATAACCCTATAATTATAAGGAGGATTTGTAACGGGGCGTGATATGGTGAGGTCAAAGTTCAGTGATCCTAAATCATTCTAAAGCCGTGATGCAGTAATACAACAGCGTGGAAAAGCTTCATTGTAGTAGTACTACAGCGCCATCTTACTGAAAAGCGTAGCACTAATAAGCGACAGCCACAATGTATGATGTTAAGTAGAAATGTTGAGCCAGCAGTCGTAGTCGTTGTATTAACTTTTACTGTAGGCGCGTCTTGTGTATCGCTGTGCGAATAACGAAACACGGCAAGGCAATGTTTATTCTTTAACCCGGAGGGGGAGGGGAACACAGAATTAAGAGAACACAGAGGACCACACAACAAGTAATAAATCCCATAATAATGTTAATAACCTCTGACCGCTGAAAGTTAAGCAGCGCACGAAGTCGTTACGTTACGTGACAAACCTGCCGAGTGCGAACAAGTTACCCGCTACGGGCATTGGGTCAAGTCTTCTAATCCAATCTACAATGTGTCTGACGCTAACTAACATACTGACGCGACAAGCGATGGCCAGGAAGTCGACGCTATCATGCAGTGACGTCATAACGGCACTCCTTCCAGCCTACCCTCAAGACCCCCGCAGGGCGGACAGCTCCTGTCAGCGAGGACTGCTGCCAGAACTAATCTTCTTGTGAAACCAGACAGGCGTGCCTAACGGCCTGTCCCGATCAGTGCAGTATGATGGGCCGAGTAAGCTTGACGAATGGGTTTTTCAACAAAACCCTAAAGGAAAAGAGCAAGTTGGAGTCGGACCACGTGACCCATGCCACGAAAAGTGTCCGGCATAATTCTCACCAGATCCTGTTTTCTTTAGACCTCCTCCAAACCCGTGTCTTTCGAACCGCTCTGTGACAAGTTAATGGAGTGAGTTGTCGAGGTCAGTGAAAGGTCGTGGCGGGATTTTTGTCGAAAATATATCAACATTCCTTTGCCCGACTGTTTCACTCTTTTGATCGCTCAGGAGGTGGAAAACGCGTCAGTTCCGTCAAAAGCAGTGGTTGTTTTCTGATGGCAATTCTGTCTGTCAGCTCAGAGGTGTGATTACTGTGGACGAGAAAAGAGAATTTCTTTATATATAGAAAAAATTGTAAATTGACAAAAATGCTGCTGTTCCCAAAATGTGATCGGGCAGAAATGTGACATCGTTGTTATTGGGAGGAGAAAATAAACTCTTGATCAATAATCCCCGTGCTGTAGATGAAGACAGCTTGTCTCTCTCTCTGCTCTGCCCCACCCTTGATTTCTCTTTCTTTTCTCTGTCTCTCTCCTGTGTCTCATTCGGTTCCTTTCTTTTTCTGTTCCTCACTCTTTCCTAGGGTCTCGTTAAATGCATTTTTCGGCATGATGCGTGTTTTTCTGCACTCTCTCTCTCTCTCAATGACATTTTCAATGCTTATTCTTTCCCACCTGGGGGGATGGAGGTATGGAGAATGATACAATACAAGCATTTCAAAGATTTGTTCGTAATATAAATACATCTCTCTCGCGCACGCACACACACATCAGCATCGTCTTCGTCAACATCGTTAGTCCAGTGCACATGAAATATTCTTTATAAGGAAATACAGACCTTTGGTCAGACTATTAGAAATTCAGAAAATAAAAGGCATAATTTTCACTAATCCCTTATTCCCTTTCTCACTTTATGTTAATTCATACTGTATGTGCGTCTCTAGCGGCTATTCACTAGTACATTTTTTTTAGAAAACAGTAGCCATTTTCCGCTTGGTTAATTTCAAGTTGCTTTGACGCCATCAAAATACGATTTGGTGGCTTGACGTCATTGAACGATGCAGATAGAAAATCACGTCGGGTAAAGAACAGACATCTTTTGAAGTCATTTTAAAATAATCTGTTCTTAGACATGTCGATGAGTGCTGAAGTAATGCCACAGTTGTCGAGTGCTTCCAACTTCGCATGAGGGTCGAGAGACCTAATTCCGGTCCGCCTGACAGTAAGCAGGTGGACGGATTCACTTCCAGGACAGGACACGGCAACTGACTTCAGAGAGTTACCCTCGCCAATTCTCGCGGGACAGGTCCTACTGCAGAACTGAAAAGACTTCAGAGCCCGCTGCTTGGATGTCGTCTGTAGAAGAGCGTATTATGTGACTTCCTACCCGCCCGTACTCTCTTCGCATTGGCTGGAGACGTTTTTCCAATCTACAGAAAGATTTGCTAGTGATTTTGCAATGGTTCACGTTTCCTAATTTCACACAATTAGTCGTTAAAAAACTTACGTGATCATTTCGATGTGTAGTTGATGCTTTCAAAATAACTCCAATTATTAGTTGTTAACAAGGATCTCATGCATATTAAGAAACTGATTTGATACCGATTTTTACAATATTTGTATTCTGTATAATTGACTTTGTATGTTTGTATGTACGCGTGCTTGAGTAGGTGCCCTCGTGTGTATGTGACATGCACAAGTACATAAGTACGTGAAAAAATTAAAATAAAACGCTTTTAAACACTCACAATAGTGATCGACTGAAAACTGAATGGGCAATTTTAAATAGCAGTAAATACCTTAGTGCCTCAGTAAAGAGAATTCACCGAAAATCCTCACATGTTTCTGTTCACTGTTTTAGTATGTTCCTCTCCAATAATACCTGTGTCCTGTGCACACTCACCATAATTTTCAGCATGATTTACTGTTGACAAGGTACTTGTTTGGTGTTAATTTCGTACTACAAAAGTAAATACTATATTTAGCCACGTACAACTAAACAACGGGGAAATATTGAGGAAATGTTATGCTGACAGATTGCTTGCTGTAAAAAGATTTTGTTTGTGTGTGATACTCTCCCTCCCTCCCTCCCTCCCTCCCTCCCTCCCTCCCTCCCTCTCTCTCTCACACACACAGAACCGAGCACGCTTGCACACAGTGTCAAAGATTATGGATGCATAGTACGATGAACGACTGCTACGTTGTTGGGAGGACAGCATGAGCTGTGTGTCCCTTGGTCTTAGACAGAAAGCAGCGTTACCATGGCAGCGGTTGAGAAAAGACGGTAAAGTGGCGACAATACTGGCAGTACTATGGACTGTACTAATTCTATTGGGAAGAAAAGTTGTCAAGAAAAATCACTTGTCTGTTTTCCTAGGAAGAAACTGAGATGAATAACATTATACGTGTTGCTCATGCTGTCTCTAAACATAAGTTTCAGCATGATTTACTGTTGGGAAGGTACTTGTTTACTGTTAATTTCGTACTATCGAGTAAAAAAAACCAACAAACTGTATTTAGCCGCGTACAACTACACAACTGGGAAATAAAAAGGAAATGGTATGCTGACTGCTTGCCGTGAACAGATTTTGTGTATGATTCTCTCTCTCTCTCTCAGACGCACGCACACACACACAGAGAATGAGACAGAAGAAAGAGGGAACAAGACAGCGCTTGCATGTGTCCGTGCGTACGCTTTGTAATTTTGTGTGCACGTGTGTGCTGTTGTGTTTAAGCGTGTGTTTATCGCTCTCATCACTCCCTTCAGGGTTTGTGTTTGCGAGAGAGAGATTTTGTCTTTGTGTGTCTGCCCGTCAACTAACTCCTCTCTCTCTCTCTCTCTCTCAAAAAAAAAAGAGTTATCGTGCAGAGAATCATAAACACACAACTTCTATTGCGCGGCAGTTACAGTCTCGTCGCAATGAGAAATGCACAAAGGCCGCCTACATTGGCGCTCACCGTAGCTTTGGTCCCTGTCACCCGCTGCTCGTGCGGGAGCTAATACAAGGACGCCCTGAGTGCCCCAGACAAGTGACACCCAGCCCTTCCGACACCAGAGACACAAAGGGAGGCTACCCAGCGCTTTATTCGGCACAGTTTAGGAACGGATCATCGTTACGAAGCGGCCGTGCCGCTTTTGTGCCGCGCGGTGCTCGCAAGACGCTCGTTCTCGGCATTTAATAGCATTTTGCCGGCTCTGGGGGGAGGTTTGGGGGTGTGGTAAATAGCATCCAGTCTTAGCAACGAATGGGCTAAAGGAGTATATTTACCCCCCCCCCCTCCCCACCCCCACGAGCACGAAAACACGCCAAATGCGGCTGTGAGTTTAAGTTTCTGCTCACAGTTTCGCAGCTTGTGTGTGTGTGCGCGCGCGGGTGTGTGCGTGTGTGGGTTGGGTAGGTGCGCGTGTGAGTGCAGCCGTTGCTCTATGTAGGTCTATGTATATCTCCACGAGGTGTTTTTGTATATGCATGTTCATATCGTGCATGTGACGTCATGAGTTTACTTGTCTGTATGTACAGTGTACGAACATAAGCGTGTGCCCGTCTGAGTGATTGTGCTTGTCTGCGTGTAAATGTTTATGAGAATCGGACTCCTGTTAGGACTTTGTAGGAGTAGGTGACCTAGTAAGTCAGCAATGAACACCGCTTCCATCATCAGACCGATATCATGCTGCTGCTGAAAAGGACCCGAGAAGACAGCATCTGAGGCAGGCGGCACATCCGGTCAGCGACAGAATCTGCCAGGCTGGAAGGAGTTTGTGAGAAAGTGGCTACAGGTGCACCCTCGACAGCCTCCAGGGTTAAAAAGAAAAGTTCGGGGGTGCCTTCCGTAACCTACAATTTCCTTTGACATTTGACAGAACTTTGGCTCCGATATTACCGTACCTTTTTAACCATCTATGCATCTGTCTGTCTGTCTGTCTGTCTGTCTGTCTGTCTCCTTCTTTTTCTGTTTCTCTCTAACAGAGAGAGAAAAAAAGGAAAAAGAGAGCAAATGCGCAGTAGCTATCCCTCCCCCTCACATCCACCAGCCCTTAGCGTGACAGGAAGTTTACGATAAGGACCAGAGCCGGATGATGAGAAAACCTCTCCCGAAGCTCGTATCATTTGGGGTCGAGGTCCGGCACACGCTGGCAGCGGGAGATGAGAATGTCGTTCGTCACCCTTGCAAAACCCACAGGCTGACGTCCAGACGATAAAAGGCGGACAACTCGGCGCCACGATCGGCTAGCATGTCGCTAGCCTCTCAGGTAGCTGCTGATTGCAGTGAGGCCACAGAGCTGCAAATCCGTACCGAGGCTTTGGCGAGACGGAAGCAAACAAAGCACGTTCGCCACGTGTGTACTGTGACGTCAATCGACTTGGCAAGTCCCCTCCAAGTGGGTAAAGAGTTTTGAAGAAAAAGGATAGGAAAATAAATTGCCAATTTGTCTTAAAACAATATATAACAAACAGAAACGGTCTCACTCTTTTCTTTATTGGTCTTACGCTGTCGCTCACTCGCCCGCCCACCCACTCACTCACGCCACCCGCTCGCTCACTCACTTTTTTAGTGACTAATCAAAAGAGTGTTTTTGTCGTATTTAAAATCACACACACACATACATGCACCCATGTACAGACGCACGCACGCACGCGCATTACACATTCTATTCATTCCACCCTTAGCATCCCGGGACCCATGTATTCTAAGACTTTCACTACGCGAGATATAAGATGTGCAGAGAATGGAAGACCTTAAAAAGCAGATGCTGAGCAGCACTCATCCCTCACCCTAGCTTCTTTAACTGTGAACCCTTTATTAGTCACAAGAAATCGAATAAGCCTACTTTTAACAAAGGGAAGCTGATCTTGAGTAGCACAAACCTAAGAAACCTTATTCTGAAAACTGTGACATCCAAATTCCTTCTCGACGTTTCGGAAGCGCTTTTGTCTTGGGATCCGGGATCTCGATTCAAAGCGTTCCCAGACTACATCTCCTTAAGATCAGTGGGTCTGTATTCACATCGGTCTATTAAGCTCGTTACGGACGGGTCAAGCCGTAAAGTGATTGAGTAGGATATTCAATCCTGGCCTAGCTTACTATCTGTGGGGAAACCTGGGCAGTCCTTAAGTCGATGCGGTCTTGATAAAACATAGCGACTTTTATTACTTTTGGTGAAAAACCTCAATGGGACTTAGCAGCGGGGTAACTTACCGGATCAATGTGAGCACGGATCTGCCTCACTAAAGACAGACCAGTTTCGCTTTTTCGTTTCCAGGCTTGCGAAACCCACACAAAGCACAGATGCAGACTCTCAATGCGGTGTGAATGGTTAAAACCCTTTGCGGACAGACCGATTCTTAGCTCTGTCATCGACAACCAGAATATAACATCAGGCATCAGTACTCAGTGTTTAATTCCACACAAAAAAAACGCAGCTTAAAGATGAACCAGACCGCAAACCAGTAGCCTACTTTCCTTAAACAGGTTCAGTTCGATCTGCGAACTAGCTGTCTTCAAAATGGCTTTCAGACAGAGCCGGTCTCAGAAGAAACGCTAATAACGTCTGTGGTGTAATGACCGGCTTAAAACTTCAGCCGCCAAGAAGGCATTAGCCAGTTAGGTTTTCGGGGTTTCATCTAAAACAGTTGGCATGCTTTGTAATTAATGACGCCGTGTTAGCGGTAAAAACATAACTATAAATAATGCGTATTATTTATAACATCAAAAGTTGTTTGAACATCAGCCTACTAATTATTTTTCACAAGGTGGTGTTTTTCATGACATTTGCTAAATTCTGGAGCACGCCCCTACCCCTGCACAGCAATCGAACACCATGCTCTCTTAATTCTGCCCTCATTTAGTACACTAAAAAAATCTAATTTTATCCCAGAGGTGGACTTACTGCTTTCTGCCAAACGACGGCAGAATTGCAGCCGTTGATGGGTGCAAGGTGACGCTTCCAATGACTTAATGATGTCTTTTAGGAAAAGGCAATGAAAGAGTGCAGTCATCCGTCAAACAGCAGACTATAACGAAGTCCACTTTTTTCCAGATATTTTTAATAAACTGATGGTTACAGATAAAGGTATGGGTTTTCCCCCTAGATCTTCGGGCGATCCTTGTAAAGGTTGGTTATGCCAGTTTCAGGAAATATAAGCCTAGATTTGTTTCCTTGTTGTTTGCAGCCTCCATTCTTCTAGTCACCCCACTGTCACCAGGAATCTTTGGAAGGTCTGCTGTCCAGCTCTCTTTTACCCTAACACCCCACCCACCCATCAAAGCCCACTGTCTTTTCCACTTATCGTGTTATTTCGGGAATGAGAAGCCTACTTGCACACAGGCGATGTGGACTGACAGCCTTAAATTTCACCTCAACTTCAGACCATCGCGCGCCATCGCCTTGAATGCCGCGATCAAACGACAGACAATTTCAAGCTGGCACTGGTCCGTCTCCGGGCACAACCGACCCGAGGTTCCCGCAACTTGCATCCGATACTGGCCCGCTGGGCGTGGTGGCGTGGCCGGGATCTTCGTCCTGCACGCAATTCCAGTTCCGACAGGATGCTTCGGCAGACGAAGCAAGTCCCTGCGAGGGTTTCGCCTCCTCAAGCACCACAGGGGTGTAGACAATAGACGATGTTGTGGATGCGGTGGTGGTGGTGGT
>SMGT01005166.1:48065-91566 GCA_004794575.1 Lanistes nyassanus
TGGTGGTGGTGGTGGTGGTGGTGGTGGTGGTGGTGGTGGTGGTGGTGGTGGTCACAGACGTTTGGCAGGGGCGGATGTACCAGAATAGAGGACAGTCTACTAATACTGGAAGAAATCGGAAGACGTCCAGTGCAGTGCCGCTGCGTGTCAGGTTCACACGGAATCTTGACCGTCTGGGAAGGAAAGGCAAGGAACATGCCGTATCCAAATGTGCGTTTTGCAGGCGCCCTTAGGACCTTGAGTTAAATGCGTCGTTCGGCCAGTTTCTTGTATGTCTGCCCCTTAACTAGACTGTCTAGACATTCTCAGGGCATCCAACTCTTGCCGTCTACCAACCGTGCCTCAAGCTGTTTGACTGGGGTGGTATGAAGTGCGTTTTGTAGACTACAGAAGACTTTGGTGGCGTCACTGTAAACTTCGAGTCACTCACTCATTTTTCTTCTATAAATCTCCCCTCTGCTAGAACTTTTTTCTTTTACAAATACACGCAAAAAGTGACCTGGAAACATCACACGAACATCTTGTATACTAGACAAGAGATGTCTACGATATACCTCTCATAACATTCAGCAGCAGACCCGACACAAGATCGACTTTTGTTGGGGAAACTTACGGTCAGCGACTGCATGCTTTGAAGACTACTTAACTTCCAGTTCCTTGCCTGCATTCTGCTTGCAACATTTAGCAATATATAGTCAGACCAGTTCATAAAAGTATGCAGTAATTTTGCAATAATTAATTACTGCATGATTTTCATTGTTTACATGGTAATGGAGGGCACATACGTCCACAGCATATTCTTGTGAAAATATCTGTCCTGCTCTAAGACCAAAACATTTAAACAAATGTTTCTGGAACTCTGCATGATTCCAATACAGTTCAAATAAGAAGGTGAAGATTCGGAACTATAAACACCCTCTATTCCCAAAGGCCTACGAGGAATGATGTAAGGGAACATTAGCGAAAGGCAACTTGTCACATGTCACCCCTAGATGCTACGTCATTAGTGAGGGTAGCTGCTCTGCGCCAGCCTAGGCCGGCCAGAACCGGTTTAACTGAGTTTAAGGCGTCAGGACGCATACTACTTAAGCAGGGGAAAGCGTGAGATAGGATAGAGAGAGTAGGACCAAAAGACCTCTGCCCCTCGCCATCTTAGCCAGGACGTCGGAAGAGCAGCTCCAGTTCTCACGCCAAATACACTGGAAGTATTTCGCCGGCACGTCTACATAACAGACGAGTAAGTGACTGCTGGATGTGCCTTATAAGTTAGGACTGCTCTGCCATAAATAACTATCTTAGGGTCTGGGACTCGGGTTGATTAAGATAGGTGGTTTTATCCTGCCGGAGACAGGAGACTTCATAAGCTAGAGGCCGGCGATCGCCAAGAGGAGCTAGAGTGAAGTGTTGGGTCGTTTAACAGGTTCAGAGCTGTGTATCGCGGTAAAGCAGTTGTTTCAGTAGTGACAAGAGTAGGTGCTCTGTTGTCGGTCACTTACTGTATCGGTGTGTAGAGCGCGATCATGGGCCGTGTTGCAGTGTGATTTCCCCTTTTGCTTTAGTTTGGTTATCCTGTTTGTCTGATTCCTCGTGGTATGACTTAATCAGGCAACCTCTTACCCTAGACACGAGCACGGTGATTCTTTGTAAATAACCTGTAGATATATTTGATGTTCTCGAGTCAGTTAGTGTATGAAATATATGTTGAATAACGGTTCGCTGCAGCTGTGTCTTTTACGAGGGTGGGGGCTCTTGAGCAAGAAGTGTTATGCCTGTGTGAGACTGAGCGAACGTGTCAGAGTATGAGAATCTTTTCCCTCGGTAGATTTCTATAGTTATTCGCATTATTTCATAGCGTCGTCATCCTTTGGTGTAGAAACCATTGAACTGAGGCAGTAAAGGTTTTGGTGACGATCGCTCAATTAATTTTAGATTTATGAGATCGCCATAAAAGTTTGTTCTGTAATTCTGGAGAAATCGAGTCCATTAAGTTAAGGTACGGCCCGTCGTGATACAACTGTGAGTGCTGATACTCTGCTTCAGTGTACCCAAATCCTTCTATTCGTAGTTGTCAACTTTCAATATGCCATCAGAAAGCCGCTTTTTTAGAGATCCGAAATTAACTCCGCTTTAACGATGAAAGGGATGGACGCTAGCATTCGTAGTATTTGATCCAAAAGGGCAAAACAAATAAAGTCAACCAGCAAGCGACTTTTATGATTTTTTTCCAAAAGACGTCATGAATGAATCGGACAAATTGCGCGGAATCGATCGACTCGTAGAAAGAGTGAAACGAAGTTTGTTTTCGCTGTAATCTGCACTTCTCTCGCCAAACGCAGTTTTCTCACAAAATTCATGTTTTTTTATCAACTGAAAATGAAAGAATGAGGCTTGAAAGGCATGGGCGGATTTTTTAAACACTTAAAGCTGGTGTGTAATCAGTACATTTCAGTTCCTTTATTCCTGATTGACTACCACAAGAGACAGCAGTGATGTGAGACGATCGTTAGGAGAAAGAAGGGGGAGGTGGGTAAAAAAAAACCAGTTTCGGTTTATCTTCACCAGGAATACATCTGTATCGCCTCTCCCTGTCCCCGTTGATACAGCACCACTTCTCCCTTCCCCACTCCTCTCTCACGAACCCATCGCCATGCGAGGTCATAACGTCTCCATCACACTACAAGCGTGGTGCCCCACCTCGCAAGGGCCCCCTGGGTTTTGCAGTCAGCAATCCGCCTCATCCCCTGAGCTGCGATCCGCTGTCCTTTCTGGCAGCGAGGCGACATCCACTGCAAGCGATAATAACTATTTTCCTGAGTAGACCAATTCCTGCATTCACCTCCAAGGCATTTGTTAAGCTATTGTTTTGGGGTCGAGTTCCACGATTATGTAAACGCGCGTCAGACTAGCCGATTTCCTGTCAACCTTCTCTTCTTGCCTATTCATGAAACGAGAGGCGGCACCGGAAGCAGCGTTATGTAGACAAGGCCGTAAAATTCAAATGAAATATAAATCATCTTCTTTCATGCGTGGCCCTATACATATTTCTTTTAATGTATTATAATAGCTCTAACCTTTGTGTGCCGTTAGCCTCTGTCCCACAAAAGGACTCAAACATCTACAGTAGACCTACATCTTAAACATCCATTACATACATACAATAGATATTGAACACATCACAGCTACAACAGCTATTACATACATTACATTACATATAATAACTATTACAATACATTGCATACATACAATAGCTATTTGTCCTGTGTTTAATTTTGATATGCATTTTCTGTTAGGTTTGCTAACAGATTCAGGCAGAGATTCTGACGAATAACTTTTGTAATTAATATCTATTCTTTTTGATCGCGCTGTTGCCTATTTTGTAGTCAGCAATCTGACTAATTCTAACTAGCTACTAATGACTAACCACTAATTCTTACTCAAATGGTGGGTTTTCAAGAAAAGGCTTCTGTTAATTCTCAAATCCGACAGAAAAAATTTTTATTCGTAAAAGGTTCCCCATTAGCTTATATCTCTCCAGTGGCTGTTAACAACGTTAAATACATAATTCATTATGACGTGCGTAGTGTGGACCTATGTGCATAATTGCAGGGATCGGTTTATTAACGCGCCCTGCGCCATTGACACATCAAACTGGAAAATGTCCCATCGAAACACACACACACACATACACACACACACACACACATACACACACACACACACACACAATCACTCGCGAATACCTGCCTAGCATCATGGTTTCGTGTTTCATACAAAAGTGAAGCATTCAGTGGTTGGTTGCCAGAAGCTGAAATCAGCTGATCATAAACATGATATGTCTTCGTTAACTTTCGACATTTTGTTGCTGGCAAGTCATGATATTATTCTCTCTCTCTCTCTCAAATACGTGTGAAGCAGTATCGTTTTTCGTGCTGTTGGATGCTGCTGCTTGTCATTGACAAACTACTGGCCTATCAAAAAGTTGATCGAAACTGCGTATGTACCCCATTCACAAGGAGGTGGGGGGGGGGGAGGCTGTCCGCTTGACGTTTAGGAGTTTTTTTAAATCATGAATGAAATACATTTATTTAAAAATATTTTGCACTCATGGGGGGTCTTTTTCTTCTTTTTCCTCTTCTCATCGACCCCCTCTGGTCTAGAGGTTATAAGGCTTCCGATTCCGACGAGGGAGGTCGGTGGTTCGCGCCCCGGTCATGACACACCTAAGACGTACAAATTGCCAATCTAGTACCTGCCCTGCCATACGCCTGACACTACAGGGAACAGTACTAGGACTGGTTGGCCCGGTGTCAGTATAATGTGACTGGGTGGGACTGAAGCCCGTGTTGCGACATCAGTCCCACGTGTGGCAGCACGTGAACTTCGTGTAAGCAACACCGTCCTGATATGCACATAGTTTGCTGCGGCACAAAGCAATAAGCACCCAAACCTCATCCTCTTCTACAGTTTTTCCAGTTATGTAACCTGCACTAAAAATAAAGCGATTGAATTGGGAAATCGTAAAAGAATAAATTGGACCTGTCTGGTCTGGAAGAATTGTTGGACAAAAATTACAGGCTATAGGTGCCTTGCTTCGATTTAATCCAAAGTTCAAAAGAAACTCTCTCTTGTAATGAAGAAACCCCTATAAGAAGAACTGGGACCAGAAAAAATGCACACTTGCACCACCTGAACATTTTAACAGACCTGCGGCGTTTCTCCCGTTACCAGTATATGAAATCATGTTGAACGTGCTAGGTTCGTCTTACAATTAATGTATCTTTGACAGACTTTCTAGCAACAGACAACCGCTCTGTCGACAAGGGTTACCTCCCATCTCTTTCGTTGTTCGGGTTGTTACGTGAATCGGAAACAAGGCTCTCTTCCGAACGACTGGACAGGTGCAAGGTGCAGCTACATGCTATTTTCAGGCAGGATTTTGTCTAGGATTACAGGAACCCATTTCTCAAATGGGTGGAACTGTATAAGGAGGTTTAAAGCACAATAGGAAGTATACCCCCTCCACCATCCCCATTCCCAGAACGTTGCCTGCCTACAGCTAACAGATTCCCTTCAATCAGTAAGGCTCGCTTTACGATCCTATGCACACCCTAGTTATCGCAAAGAATGGTTTGGGGTTTTCTTACCGACTTGGCAGCGAGGTGACATTCCTGCACGTTTGTTCGTGAGTGTCAAAAAAATGTTTTTATGGCTTTTGTGCAGCGGGACGCACGTTGTCACCGATTTGCAGCTCTTTGAAAAGAGGCGATGGATGAATACATTTTCAGACAATGCTTGGATACTAAATGCATGTCGTTTGATTTGTATACATCGGGTGCAGCGGTCATTTGTTGATTGGGCTTTGCTCTTCTGCTTCAAATGTTGTCATAGAATAAAACATAACTGAAATGCATTAGTACGTTGAACGATGGATGTTTATTACAATTAAAATACAGACCGAGCAGTTTGTATGCATACCTAGTACATTGTGTAAGATGTTTCAAACACTTCCACTACAACTGTTTTTTTTTATGAGAAGCCAATGAAACTTTTTAAAGTTAACATTTATTTTGTAAATTTCTACACAGCGACATCTATAGTTAATTAAAAAACTACATTACAAACAGAATTTAATGAAGACTTTAGCATCGAGCAGAGACGTCATATCCTTTACAATCGTTTTTAACTAGTCATCATTGCTGCATCACATTTTTGTATAAAGCGAAGTTGTAGCAACGTTTATTTCAAACTATCGATCTTTTTGTCAACTTTCAGCAATTATCGTCCAACCGTGTGCTTTACCTAGGAGGCTGGTGCGATCACCAAGTACCGTAGTCAGTGGGGAGAAAAATACGCCTTCAAGCTATATTAATCACAGACTATTAGCCAAATTTCCTTAAGGATCTATGTTTCAGACAGTAAAGGTCGTGTAGAGTACAATTTGCTTTCCTGACGTTCAGAAGCGAGTTGTTAATTAAATTTCGTTTCTTGTTTTTGTAAAAAGCTCTGTATGATCCCCGGTGCAATGTCAGGCTATCAACCCGTCAGCTGCTCGTAGTTCCACGCTCGCTCCCTGCTCCCTGGCTCCGGGGCTTTAGTTCTTCCCGTTGTCGGTTCTGTTCAAAGTTTTCCAAAAGTTCATTACTTTTGATTGACCTTTCGATGACTGCCGTTGGCGAAAAGTTTGTAATATTTGATTGGCCAGTCGATGACTGTCGCCGGCAAAAAGTTTGTAATATTTGGTTAGTCTGTCAATGACTGTCGCTGGCGAAAAGTTTGTAATATTTGATTGGTCTGTCAATGACTGTGGCCGGCGAAAAGTTTATTTTTGATTGGCCTGTCAATGACTGTCGCTGGCGAAAAGTTTGTAATATTTGATTGGCCTGTCAATGACTGTCGCTGGTAATCTATGTTTCTTTGAAGACGGGGCTCATCTGTCGAACCCAGTCGGTTGCTCCTAACTCGATTTACCATACCGTGCTTTTCTACAGGCAACTGTCCGTTGGCCGGCTTTATCAATCGTTTTCACTTAAGCTGAACAGACCATGCGACTCGTCTCAACAAACTTTGGACGCCACGCTGGGCTGTGAACGGAACTTTCACCATATAAAAGTTAGTGATGCTAAATGGCACGGGGAGACATTTGGATGAAGTATATGGTCAACATCTGTGTGCGTGTGTTTGCGTGCGTGCGTGGGCATGTGCGTGCATGCTCGCACCATAGGCCCTCATCCTAGCTGCTTTGATCAACAAGGGTTGCCGACTATTCACTGACGGTTTGCATACAGCTAGCCCGATCGTCTGCTTTAGTCTATTTCAGAACTGCATTCAATGAACCCGTAGACATCTGATAAAAGAGACACATGCTAATTCCTCTTCGCGTAACTCGCTTTTCGGGACTGTATGTGCTTCTCGAAAGCTTTCTTCCAACGTCTTGACTAACCGGTAAGTCATCGTGGTTATCTCCTGTTTGGCAAAGTTTCTGCATCCATATTTGCTAAAACAGTTTCTTTTTAGAGGGGCACAAGGATACATAAACAACCCGATCCTGCTACGTCCTATTACCACGTCTCTAAAGCTGACTTCACGCTGTTCGACCAATTATCTAGGTTGTCCCATTCCTTCATCATTATATGCTAATCCAAATAACTTGTTGACAATGGAATCAACTCACATTACTCGCTCTTTATGTCTCTAGAGCTTCCTTCCCACAGTTTATGTCTATGTAGTGGTTCGTCCTCCGCCCAAGTAATGTCTCTGTATGTTCATGTTTTGGGACTATCTGTAAACCCTGGTTCAAAACGACAGCAAGTTGTCGTTATTTGAGGAACATATATGATCATGGAATTCGAGAAGGCTAAACAAAATCCAGTCACGTCTGTCCATAATCTTGCGCCACCTGCTTATCAAATCAGTGCCTGGCCGTTAGGGAAAAACTGAGGATGAGACGGTAAGATATAAGCATGTGGGATTGGAAGCGAGCTCAAGAGAAACGTAGCTATCAATCTGTAAGACAGAGCAATAATTTTCGTATTTTCATGTGGAACGTTACCTACCAGCAAGTACTAATCACGCATCAGTTGTTTCTCAGTTCTGCGGGGGAAAAGCCATGCAGTTCATGGATTGTATTCAGATTAGGAACCATGCAAAGTAACCAAATACTGAACAATAAATAAACAGCGTATATATTATGAGATCCAAACTCAGCCTGAATGGGAAGGTCAAACAGCCAAGTTTGTCCATAGGGAATATTTCCTCGAATTACTTGTGTTACTTTGTCGGAGTCGTTGCTCAGAAATGTCCGTTTGCATAAGCGCAATGTCTTATTGTCATAACACGCATGTCTTGTGTAAAAGCCAAAAGATCGCACGTTATCGGCCAGCAAGCAATCCTACCATAGTCTGGACATCTTGCGGTGACGATCTGGATGCACATCTAGTCTATGGAACATCAAGCAATTATTTGAGATTCGGTAGATAGCTGTTTAATGCAGCATAAATTGCAACCAAGTCAAGAAGACGGAAGAAGGAACGAACGAATGGACGAACGAACGAATGTATGCTCTTGTTCCACGTTGCTCAAATTTAAGAATCATCGAAAATGTACATACCCACCTTCACTTTCCAAGTTTTAAAAAATTGTCAAGGATCAAAATGCCGCCTTGAAACTAAACACAAATTGAAATTGTTAAAAAAGGAAAACTAATCTATTATGATCAATTTGAATCGATTATGATCAATTTGAATCGATTATGATCAATCTGAAACGCATACATTGGCGGAGCCAATTCTTTTCTCATCGCCTTTCGATTCTGAAGAACATTACCGAGACAACAAAATCGGAGCACTTATTTAGAACCAAAGCAGAACCGTCACCAAAAATTCTGTTTTCAAGACACAGACTGGCGAGTTTCACGGCGGAAGGAGACAGAGAAAAGATCGGACCGAATCCTGTCTGGCGTGGAAATTGTCTGTGGGCAGTGTGTGCGTGACGAGCACCACGTGTCCCTTTTCACCAGGAGAGCATTGTGTCCAACGCATTATTCACAAACCTTTTTATTTGTTTAAGCGGGTCGCAAGGGAAATAAGGGCCTTTAGCCAGTATCAGTAGTGGTTTCATATGCCTGTCAAGACTATTGTTTGACAATGCGTGGGTATTATGCACGTATAATGGTAACTGCAATAATCCGAGGAATAACAGCGACGATGCATTGTAATGCTTTTTTTTTAATAACGCTTCAAGTCCCGACTGGGGCACAGTAGAAAGAAAAATGTGTCACTAAAGAATTAGCTCTGAACTGCTAACAGGGTCGCCTTAACTGGTCGTGATCTGTCTAGTCCGCCCCGCATATTATATCCGCAACACGAACTTCTCCATACCCGTCATTAGAACAATTGCAAGGCCCGTTCAGCCTGCAGCTCTACCAAGTTCACGTATGCCGTAACATGTGGAGAGAAAACACGGACGGTTGTGCAACTGGTCTAGATGCAGACGGACAGCAGCCGGAAACAGTGTGCATATAGGTGTCTTCTTTACAGCAACGATCAGTTTTCTGTCAAGGGGGAAGGGTGGTGCCTGCGTATGGGACTGCAAATAGGTGTATCTCCAAATTCTTCCTTTTTAAACCCTCATTTCACTCTTCTTTTAAACTGAAAAACTAGAGACGAAACACAAAGCGCCAGCAGTTTTCTGTGCTAACTGCGGGATATCCGGCTGATAGCCACGTCGATTGTGCTGTATAGCCACAAGCCTCAGAGGCCAGTTTGACGGACAGATGTTAACAATCTCTGAGACCCCTGCAGGTGCCCTATCGGGTAATATTTTCATGGCGCACTCGGAAGGGGGAGTGGGTATTTGTTGCTTAACGTCCAGTGGCAAACTAAGTGCATATCAGGACGGACGGTGTTGCTCACACAAGTTTACGTGCTGCCACACGTAGGACCGATGTCGCAAAACAGGCCTCAGTCCCACCCAGTCACATTATACTGACACCGGGCCAACCAGTCCTAGTACTGTTCCCTGTAGTGCCAGGCGTCTGGCATGGCAGCTACTAGATTGCCAATTCTTAAGTCTTAGGTATGACTCGGCCGGGATGCGAAACACCGACCTCCCGCCGAGGCAGTCCGTGGCACACTGCGGGGAAAAACGATGTTCCTCGTGCTGTTCTCAGCGGGGCCATCCATCAGTTCCAGCTGAGCTGGGTGCACCCACACATGTATTATGATATTTTTCCACCCATCTGTGACTGAAGGACGATCTATATCCCAACCCGTGTTTCGTTCATCTCTCCCTCTGTGTGTTTGCTGCGTTCATCTCTCCTTCTGTGTGTGTGTGTGTTTCTTTGTTTTCACTATGTGCCTCGTCCGCGCGAAGTGTGCATGAAATGTGTTCTCGCGCGTTACAAATCCACATTTATTTATGTATTCACAACCCCGGGCATTTTGGTTTGCTGATGAGGGGTGGGGTAGGGGGGCTACTGCTCAAACTGTACAAGAGGTGAACTAAAGTAACCTTTCTTTACACGATATGCTAAGATTGTGTCTTAATATTAGGCACAAGGACAAATCAAACATCTGACAACTATTAATGCCCTTATACCTCGTCAGAGAACCTAGTTTCAGTAATTAATGACTTTCAAAACACATTTCTGAAATCATCAATCGTTAGGCAAGATACACAACTTGCTCAAAGTTTAATTCAAATCTCCTTGAAAAAATGTACATAAATTAATTCGTAATCAGAACAGTGAACAACAACAGTAAAGAGGCATACCCTTTCCTTTAACTATATCCTTTCATGCTTCAGCTTTAACGTCACCCTTTCTTTCAAAAATACAGAGAGGGCTTGAACCTGATCCATTACATCTCGAACGCTTTTCTTAGCCAAACAAATATGCGTTCTAGTTTGCCGAACACCTCAGTGTAAAAATTTTTTTTTAAAAACAGACGAACATGCGTTCTAGTTTGCTGAACTGGAATTCGCATTCATGCAGTTAATACAGGCCCAGGTTTGGTAAACTAGAACCCTTACAAGTCTGATTAACAAAAAGAAAAGCCCGAACTCCAGCCACTTTCCACATTTGCTCATGAAAAATATAAAAGTAGGGAATGGGGGTAAGCCACAAGCAAACAGCTGTTGCAATCTACTGAATACACATTTCAAGCAACATCATCAGTCTTTAACATAGCTTCTGACAGTTCTAACAGACATCAGTCTCTGCATCTTTAGGACAACAGTAAAACCAGAACAGCTCCTTTAAATAAGTGTGGTTTATGCCCATACAATAGCTTCATAAATAGTATGGTCAAGATACCTTTTTTGTGGTGGACTGTTAAAAAGAATAGCTTCAAAGGCTGCTGAAGACAGATGACATGTTGAAAGACTGAACTGCAAGGAGAAAACATACACTCACTCTTCTGACATTCAGAAGTGAACATCTCACTCATGATCTCTTGCAACTACAATGTGCACGGCTCTTCACGGACTGAGAAGCAAGCATTCACCAACTCATCCTTCCACTGATCAGCCCATAGAAGTGAATATATTGCTTGTTATCCATCTTTACAAGATGCAAAATTCCATGTGAACTAAGAAGCAAGAGTTAAGTTATAAACCTGAACACACAAACAATTAAGTCACTGACAATGTTTAGAGCTTGACATGCTCACCTATTTTGACCTGACAGATGGAATGGTTTTGTACTCTTCGACAATGTTACAAGAACAAATCCAGATGGTACTGCAATATGGCACTAAAGATGGTAAAGCTACAACATATGTACTAAAGTAGGGTAGAGTACTATCATTGATTTCTGATAAGTATTCAGTAAGAAAAACCTGATTTAGAAATGGACCCAACAAAAGTAAAAATACAATAGAAAATCCCCCACAAAGACTAGGCATCACAAAAGATGCTCATATGTTTTTGCCCTGGACATAGCTCTACAATCTAACAGCCTACTGCATCTTGCAAGCCCTATGGTGGAAGACATCAATGTGTGTCATCTTGCTTCCCACTTCACTAGATTACCTGTGCCTACCAGAAATACTGGTCAGGATGACATTTCCGAAACATACTCAGGTTATTAGCATCACTGGTTTAGTGCAAACGTTGGCCGCCTCTGTGACTAGGTTGTCATGTTTACACATCTGGTCATAAATATCAAAACATTTCACAGCAGGTAAAAAGATTATCATTTGTGCATAACAAAAGTAATGGTATGTAACTATATGTTTGCAGGCACCTGCACATGCATGTACATGCAAGCCAGCATGGAGATAAGTCTATCAGAATCCTTTACGTGTGCATGCATGTGGGTGTGTGAGAGAGAGAAATGCCATGTCACGTCAGAATTCTGTATTACAAAAAAAGGGGGCACACTCATCTTCCACCACCCCCACCCCAAATCATTAAACTCAGTCGCATTGTGTGTCATACAATACGTGACATTGCTGAGATCGCAGCATTTGGGGCAATTCTGGGAGGAGTTAGGAGGGAAGCTACAATGACAACTACACTTTAACCTGCAACCTTCGTAAATGTTAACAAAGTAGCCTCTCAACTTTTATTAACACAAACAGGGAATGTGCAAGAACTTGCTAAATGAAGAGTGTGATCATTGTTAACTGCAACATCAAGATCAACGAAAGCCTTGTTTTGGAGGGTTGCTTGCTGGGAGTCACATTTTGCTTCTCAAACGTGTACAGAAATATAAAACTGTATCATCAACACCACTATTAAAAAGTTTCTCTAACACTATTGGATCCCTTCTGCCAGTCCTTTTGCATGGGCAAAGGAAACTGACAATTTGACAATCCCATTAATTAAAAAATTCCAGCTTTTCACAAGGTGGTATCCCCACGTGGCACACAGCCACACATACTATGCAACAACGAAGTTCTAGACATGATCATAAGAAATTCTTTAAAGGGAAACAATATAACCTCCTGCACTAGAAAAAGAGGTAATGACAATATTACAGCAGCACATTGCTATTTACAACTGTAGTTAAGTTTCAAGTGTTCATTTAGGTTAATGTTAAATCAATAAGAAAACAAAAAAGAAATCATGAGTGCATGACTGGAACTACATTATGCATCAGTCAAGAAATGACACAAGGAATCTAATGACCAGCCCATACATAAATACATAAGTAGAATTGAAGCTAATGGCCAGTACTGATTCATACCTATTAGTCATGTGCTTATGCATGTTTCTAAGTACCCCTCAAAAATACTGTGTCTTTAGTTTATATCTTAAAAAAAGTATTAAAAGCCTATTTATATTTGTTGTTCTTCCAGCAAGGTATCGCGTGAGTTTCTCTTTCAAAGGCATCACGACGGTTATTAACAGTCAATTATGAAGATCCCAATATCTGGATGTCAGTGCTGTGCTACACATAGAACTGTATGTTCTGCTTCGCAGTCAGTTTTTGAATACTTGCTAAACTTTCCTGTCAGAACCAGGAGTATTTTTTCATGCATTTCAAAAGGTAAGAAAATAGATTTTGGATTTGAAACTATGTACTTCATCTTCTCCTATCATCCTTCTTCTCCTCCTCTGCTCCTTCTGATGCTGTCTCCCCATCGCCCGTCTCCTTGTCTTCTGTCTCCTCATCTCCCTCCTCTCCCTTGCATTCTGTATCACTCTTGTTGTGGGTCCGCCTCTTGCGGACGGAGGTATTGCTGTCACTTGATGCTTTATCTCCAATGGCCATCTCCTGGCTTGAATCATCGATGAGATCGGACTCATCATCCTGAACAAAAGCACACATCTATCACATGGTTAACCAGAACTGATTAACTCAATCGTGACGTGTGCGGAAAATATTCTGTGCAGCATAGGCCACGCTTATGAGCGAATGCGGACAATAAACCAAGCAACTTTGACAATTTATTTATGGAGAATCGCTAATCGTCTAAGGTAAAGAACTCTTACATTCGAAAGCTGAATCATTTCTTCACGAGTTGCTTCCCTTTTACTATGTTTAGACCGGTTTTCGACCACAATTCCAAGCGAGTAATAAATGGCTGTGTCGTGTGCCTTGTCTCTTCAGAAATGCTAGATTTACTCTTCAAATGACACGCTGATGAGGAAAATGACATTGTTTTGGAAATTTACTGTGATAAAGTGGATGAAGACAAGATTGTTTGTGCCTGAAAGACACAAGAGAGTGATTACGAAGAGAAAAAAGAGCGAGCACGTGTTATAAATAGTATTGAGACTGTGTACAAGGAATCCTGAGGACTTTTTGATTACTTCAACTTCGGTTGTGTTTCCATCAAAGGATTTTACAAATTATGGAACAAGGTCCAAGAAACACAGTAGGAAATGAGTTTTCTTTATTTATTGTAGTTAGATACGATGTTTAAATAAATTTTCTATTGTTTTGGGGGATTTTTTAATGAATTTTTGAAAAAAGGCTAAAAATCCCACGTCCACAGGGACGGTTCGAGCTACGAACACTACGGTAGCATTGTGTTAAATCACACTTGCTCTGTTGCAACGCAAAGCATGCAGATCAAGATGACTCTATAAATGACTTCAAAAGTACTTGCATGCTGAGCAAGTGTGCACATCCATCTTTGATCATGGACTTCAGCATTGATCCGAGTTCCATACAAATGTAAGGGAGATCATTTATGATCAGGATTGTGCTGCCAGGTCTCATCACTATTCCCCTACTATTCCCACTTCAAATGCAAAAGAAGCTGGCAGGATGAAGGGGTGGCACAATATTGCAAGTGAATTTTAGTCTAAAAAGGATCCTTTACCTTTCCTTCCACGGGGGCACTTTCTTCATAATCCTTGCGTATAGTTCGTCTGGGGCTGTACTTTGGAGGGAACAGCCAGTCCCAGCACAGAACAAACAGCTACACACCACAGAAGGAGCAAACCATAGAGATTTCACCTCATCAACACACACTTGAGCTTATGTTAACTTGCAGTTCTAGTGGCTGCTTATCGTCAGGGACATGATTAAGAAACTAAGAAAAAAGTACATGGAACATAAACTATTACTGAATGTCCACTTCCTCATTTTTGGAACATTAAGAAACCAACCAAACAACCTTTCACACACCACTTGAAAATCCTCTGCATCCACTTATTTGGGCAGAAGTTAATCACATTTTATAACACTATATATAAACATTATATCATTTAATATCTACTAACCAGTCCTATTATGAGACCCGAGATGATTGTGGCAACACCAAAAATGATATAGCAGCCCCATTCTGGTATGCCATACACTGTTGTCATTGTGTTGTAAAATCCCTGAACACAGAACGACACGAATTAAAAAATAGACACATAACGATCATGTTTCAACTGGTTTTAGGTACAAGTCAAATGGTTTATCATCTCACCCTTAACTACACACAAGATCTACACATGCATGCATCCATGCACACAGAAACTCTTTTGCACACGCACACAAATGATAAAAACACCCAAAAAATTAAAAAACCAAACATACAGAATTTTTGCACTCTTTCTAATAATTCTTCTCAGGCAAAACTGCCTAACTTACCCTAACAGACATTGCAAGCTGAAAGATATATCCAGCTGTACCCATCCTGCAACACAAATACTATTTGTACAAAACTTAACACTGTGCCAAGCAACAACACAAAAGCTATCTGTACACAACTTCACACTATAGTATCGATTCGCATTTGGCAACACAAGAGCTATTTGTACAGAACCTCGCATTGCTGTATTCATCTGCAAAACAAATGCTTTTGTTTATTAGTACACAACTTTACACTGCCCTTTTAAGTTCACAACTAGAATCGCTTTGTCCACTAAGAATTGCGGTCTTTGCCATAGTCTTATAGGCTGGTCTCCATGGGTTGAATTCAAAGCCATGTGTTTTTAGGTTCATGCAAAAATAAACATCTACTGCTGCTCAACATCATCTCATTTGCTTCAATTAAAAAAAAAATTAATCACAAGCCCGAAAAAGGAAGAGATTTTCTATAACAAAAACACTATGCAAAATAGCTGATGTCAAGGGCTTACAAGAATGAGTTTGGGTGTAGCCAAGGTGAAACAGGTGCAACTTCTTTCCATTTTTCGTCATCCACAAAACTCACCAGCTCGCTCTCCTTCCTCTGTCCCTTGTACAACCGGAATTGTCCATCCTTTACACTGCAAGAACATATCTAAAACTCTTGGCGCTACTACCACTGAAACTGACAAGTTTGCAGGGACCATACATTTAAGGACAAGTGTAAGCATTCTAACTGTTCAGTGATCCACTGTAATTCTTCCAGAAAAGTCTCCAGCTTCATTATGAATCCTATTCCAACTTAGAGTATTGAAGTCTTTAAATAAAAACAGAAACTTCTCTAAGGCATTCTAACCCAGCTGTGAAATGTTTCCAAGTTAGACAGGGTTTCTTTGGAATGGCATAAAATCACCTCAGTTTACTACTGAAGGAGAGGCAATAACTCATTTTTATTTGCCCTGTGGCCAGGCAGAATTTTTCTTTACCTGCCCCCACCCTCCCAAAACAAAATCACCTGCCCATCAACTGGTGACAAATGGGGAAAAATAAAAACATGCTGCAGACAGCTTTAAACACTCTTTTTGTATGTATACCTCAACATCAGTGAAAATGAATTTATTGAATTTGGAGAAATGGTCTTTCATTGTCCTTTCCAGAATCATGTAAACAAATGCCGAATAAAATCTTTATTACCTTAATCTTTGCTGTCTTCACAAAGTTAGCTAAAATCCAGCAGCAGAGATAACTTAAATCCACTGTGTACACAACCCCCTTTATGTACGGTAATGTACATGTGAAAACCCAAATGTTTTTTTTCCAAACAAACCTCATTGCTTGGTCAAAGGGAAACAACCCTCATAAATGGGAATGTCTGAGCTACAAGTTAACCACAGTTTTCTCCCATTATGAAGTGTATTGGCAAAACTGGGAGTTCCTGAAAGTCATCGTGTAAATGTAAGCCAGAGGTCTGCAACTTGGACCAACCCATCATTCAAATGTGTGTGACTGGCACTCAATGAGTTAAAGACCTGCAGAGTGTGTAGAGGAGAACAGCCAGTGCTGGCATTTCACACTAAAGTTTGCTCATCATGCTCTAACTGTTAGTTCACAGGGTAGGAGATGCCTCGTGGCACATAACACAGAGGCTATTTGCTTCATTAGGCAAATGTTTGGTCACATCTTCAATTTATATTCAAGTAGCTGAATGATGCAAACGGTAAGCACATTTTGTGAAGGTGAATGCAACACATCTGTATGTTAACAAGATAAAGTGCCATGTGCTGCCTATCAATTGGCTAAGGCCTTTGACTGACCCAATCACTTCACACTATACGATGCTGAATGCCATAAACTCTTTTGCTAGTTTCATAAAGAGAAATCTTTGACTATCACAACAATTATCAACTGAAATTTTATAGTGCCAGAGCAGATGATCGACAAAATATTGCACCTGCCTGGCAGGCAGGCTGCAGCATTTTCTACCTCCCTGACAAAAGCAATTACCTGTCTTGGGCCAACTGGGCAACCACTACTATCCTACCTTGCTATCAGTATGTTCACCAAGATAATTTACTTCAAATTGTAACTTTTTGTCAGGATACAAATTCTTTCATAGAATTACAAATACTGTCCAATCAACAGAAGCAAGAATTAACAAAATCAGCCATGACTGCACTTACTGATAAATTGTTGGTAAAGATGTAACAAAAAATCTTCCACTAAGCCCTGCAAGGTGATAAAAAGGGTTTTAAAAATGTGTTGACAGGAAAACAAAGACCAGCCATTAAACTCAGCCAGCAAAAAGTACATGTAATATCAAATATATTATTTTTTATTCCAATTTCATTCATGATCTATACCTGCTGCACTAAAGAGGCTACCAATACATGTGTTAGCTAATTTACCAACCTTTTTTCATTTGAGTTCCATCAGTCAAAAGCAAATATATTTTATATACTACTGAGCACTATTTACCAGGACTATGTGTGACATCGACAACTGCAACATTTATTTCCAGATCTTGGCTCCACTTGGCTAAGTCCTGCCAAACAGGCTGGAATGAACGACAAGCTGGACACCAGGGTGCCATGCTGAAAGCAACAAATATACATCGCTAATAATGATGATCATATTTCATTTGTCTGGCCCTCCTAGTCCTATAAACAAACAGGTACCACATCCATAAAAGGAGCTGAAACCAAAGCAGAACCCATGAACCATTCTTGCCATCTGCCCCAGGGTGTAACAGGGAATATGGGAAGCTCATGCACCAGAACTAGAAGCAGATCATGATCTTGGTAATTGTAATGATTTCCACACAACTTCCATCCATTTTTTAAACAAAGCTCAAGAGTTCTTTTGCCTCCTCATCCCTTACTTCTGCTAGTGGTATACATCTGTTTCAACTGATCTATCCTAAATCTCTAAGGTGGGAATACTCTTAGTATTGCTAGTATTTAGTAGTAGTTGAGAAACTAAAGGCAAAACATGGAACGACATCATGCAGATTATCCTTGGCCCACGCCCTCAAAAACCATTTCAGTTGGTAAAACATAATAAAAGATCAGATTTGGATGGTGCGTACCAAAGAAACTGAAATAAAAAGGAGGATCGAGTGGATCGAGTGCATCTTGTGCGTGCTGCATTTTATAAATATTTCAGCCTCCACAACCAAAGAAGAAGGAAGTCACACGAATTTGAATTTCCCTTAAGATCCCGTAAAAAAAGTGACAAAATTAAATCAAAGAAAATTCATAACTCCCTTAATTTTTGTCCTATTTTAATAAATTTTATGTCATTTTGCTTGTATTTTTAAGCTCTTTATAACGATACACATTACTTTTTGAAAAAAATTTAAAAAATTTTTTTGTTGCCACGTACCTAAAGTATGCTGCGTGGCTACTAATACTATAAACTATAAGCTAGTGTAACCGTTTTATCAATCATATTATTCCAGTACAGTGCACAAATTGAAACAAAAAACCATTCTATTGGAATAAACATTTTTGGACAATGACTTATGGCACCGCCCTTGCCAGTTGTCGACTCAATCGATGTCGAGTACGGAATACCCACTCAATGATTCACTGACTTGTTTTAGTGCAACCCTGCGTTCCGGTGCAGCCTTCTGCGGCAGTTTATCTCCCTAAATTCTACTAAGTATACTTACAATTCGACCATCCATTCGCCTTTTAGAAGTGATTTCCAATTGTCGTCTGTTACAGTTATTAAATGATCTGATTTTGCAGCTAATGATAACATAGAGCAAAGCATTAAACACATCACTTTTGAGGTAACTGAAAGTAACGTTGCGGCCATCTTGTTTCTGAACGGAAGCACAAATGAAATAGCCCATCTGTGACGGAAGTAACCTTTGCAGACGACCGTGATGTAAAATGTGGCATAAACTGATTAGACCATAAATTGTATATGCATATTTATAATGTATAAATTATATTGACTTCATGGATTAAACTAAATGGGTCTCCTCTCACGCCATCAAAACTGCTTCAATAAAACTTGCATAACTTTATCCTTCAAGCGTGACGACTTTTTTCCCGCTTCTTGGCTGGGAAGGGGGCTGTGAGGGAGATAAAATTTCGCATAGGGGCACTGGCATGATGATGCTGACACACCACCTTTATATCTTCTCCACCCACCACACCCCTTTTTGTGTTGATTTTGATTCTTCATTGAGTTTTTGCAGCGTATTATAAATGACCATAAAATAGCAATAATAAACCATCCAGATCGGTATGCCTGACAATTCTATTTCTGTCTCTGGGAAAAACTCAAAACACTGGTCTACTCAGCATGAATCTATGTGCTCATTAAATTTTGAATATGCGTGTCGTTGCGAAATGTCGCGCATTTGGTTTTTTTATGCAAGTTAAAAAAAAGGATTTTTAAAATATGGTTAAGAATTTGTGCGCGCGTGTTTAGAGGGAGGGGGTGCTGGAAAAACAGGATTACGCTGTAAACCTCGTTTTACAGGGTGAAAGTACATGCGTTTGCAGAGACATGTTCAATAAAGAACAAATGAGGACCAGCGCTTTATCGTAAGATAACTCCAACAACTGCCAAGTTCCTTTCTTTCGGCCCTCTCTTTGCTACGTGTTTGGGTACGATAAGCTCCCTTGGTCACATGCGTCTGCATACGGCTATGTATAACGCTGCCAGTACCTTTGTTGGAGTTATCAGAGACATGTTCAGTTAATGTGATAAGTGAAACCTATCATAGACACAACCATAACCTAAAATGTCTTATTACTGGGCCTTTTTTAAAAGAGAGAATAATAAAGTAAACCAAACAATTTTCTTTACACGTAAGAAGACTTTTCCCCCAAAGAAGTTTTAGTGTTGAGTTGCTCCTGACCAAAGGAATCTCAACTGTATCTCAGAGGATGGCAAATTTTGTTAAATTTTATCAGTTTGGCAAAAAGTTTGATATGATAGCTCAGTCATACATCAGTACAGGAAAGGAGCACCTACTACTCCCGAGTGTAGGAAATTACTTTTTTCCCGTCCAGCCATTTAAAAAAAGAAAGAGGTGACTGCTGATGCACATTGCACAATAGTAAAATGTAGCAAAATGAGCCAAGCTATATGCTTCTGTGCATTACCCCTGCTTCACTGAGATAAAAGTAAACAGGGTAAGAAAACATTTTTTTTTAAAAATCATTATTTTGCTGACAGTGCACTTGAACCCATTTTACACCTTTTAAAAGCAGCAAAATATATTTCGTGCAAAGGTGGATCCTATCAGCAGTGTTAAAATGCTGATTCTAGGCAGTTTCCATTGTCTGACCAACACTAGCTTTAAAATGCGAAGGCAGTAAAGCATATTTTGCGGAGGGTGCCCACACATTTTCATGATTATGTTTGTGAAAATGTTTATAGAGTTGGAGAAAGTACTTGTGAATGGTAAATCACAGCGTATATTTTCCACTAGGTTTTCTTGCATTTCACGTGACACATTTGATGATGTGGACAACTGTACATGGAATGTAGTTTGGGTGCTACGTGCCTGCATGGATGAGTATGGAAGAGACGGTGGGCCAAATTTTTCTGGTAAGTAGTATGTGTAGCCTACTGTTTTGATTCCTTTGACAAGCACTATCAAAGCACCATCCTTCAATGCACACAATTTGCAACCATAACAAAAGAAATATTTCAATAGAATTTATTTCACATTTCAGGAAATATAATTACATTTATCAGAAATAAATGTCTTTCAATATGACACTATGTCCTGAATCTTTGATTTGGAAATGTCTGAGATTTGACAAGTTGATGACTGTTCATGTTTCATGTCTTACTGTAAATAAATTAAGAAAACATATGACGATATTGTTCAAATGTTGAGCAAGAAACAAAGACTTAGAAACTGCACACATCTGAAACTAAAAATCTAGGACCTGGCAAACCTCTATCACATACCAAACTTCTGTACAATTTGAACATTTATACATTTCCAAACAATACAATATGGTCCAAGATAACAGGCAAACTTATAAATGTTCTTTTTATCATTGACAAAATTCATTTACAGACATGTCAGAGCACAAAACAGCTGGCATTGTCACACTTGCAGTTTCCTTGTCAATATGCCATTTGTCACTGTCAGGTGCATAGATGTCGCAGTTGGCCAGCACAAAGGTGGTTTGGCACTGTAGCAGCATGTATTAACAAGCAGTAGCTACCTCTTCAACCTGTTATGCTTGTTCGCTTTTAAGAGTTGAGGTGGAAACATTGACATTTTTGTTTTCACAATGTTAACAATTTGCTGCCTGGTACTAAGCTTGTATTATTTAGTACTCATGATGATAGTATCACATTGTGCGATGATCAATGAGGTCTCTGTTAAGTGGCAATAAACTGCCACCAATAAACAAGTACATGTAGTAATGATGTTTGTGGTCTTTTGCTCCAACCATTTGTTGTCATGATAACTGGTTCAAATGGCAAAGGTCCACCCTGACATTCAGGTGTTTCTCTTAGGCAGAGACAGCTGTCGCTATAGGCATCACAAACAGGCATAGCTTTATCAACACTGACTGCTCATACAAATATACAAAGTATATGAAAATTATTATGATATAAACAGAATGGGCAAGATGTATCATAGAAGAGAGGACCAGCTTTTGTCTGTTATTATGCCTCACCCATTTTTACCACTGCAATATGTACATTCCTGTTTTGTGTGACAGCATTTTCTTCCTTACTGGTAGCCACCATAAAGAACGAAACGGGAATGAAGGAGCATACTGGCCTTTGTTGGCATAAAAATGCAAATGCTGTTTTCCTTTTAAACACAGTAGACAATTTCGACAACCAGAAACAAATATCATGTACACATGAACCTGAGCATTGCCTATTTTCCTACACACCACGTTACAACAAATAATTTATTCTATTTATACAACTTATTGGTTGCAGATATAGCAGAGTGCAGTAAGATCAAAAAGAACGACAGCTTTCAGTGTACATCAAATAGTGTGTACAACAGATGTAAAGGTTGTCCCATGACCTGTATTAGGTCAGAGGGGTGTATAAGACCCCTACTTACTGTGGGCCAGCATCATGACAGCCCATTTCTCACTGCCTTACCTTCCATGACCCGTGGGTCTGACACCCATTTCCAGCAGGGTCAACTGGGGGAAGTGTAGTGCAGCATATGGCTATCAAATTGACACCACTCTGCATCTGCATTTCCATAACTGATGAGACTAGTTACAAAAATCAGATCACATCAATCTCACATGACAAACGAAACCTTTCAATATGACAGCCATAGTCAATACATGTGATTCATGCATATAAACACATGAAATGCCACACTGAGAAAAACTAGAAGACTGACCCACCCACAAACACACTTTTTACAATGACAAACACTGACTCCATTTCTAGTAAAAAAAGACACTGAGTCTTGGTCATAAGGCTCACTGGTACAGTCTTTCACAATGTACATGGCACATCTTTAACCACTTCTTCCCAAAGATCCATCCTAATTTCCTCTCTTCCTTTTAGCATTTCTCTGTAAACTGCATTTCTTTAAATAGGATGTGCTTGAAATATATATAATTTTTGTCCATGGTGGTTTTCAAACATACCAGCATGTTGCTCCCTTCATGTTCTATTTGTATTACAAAAACTACAGAGGTACATCACACAAATACTGACAATGCTTGTTAAAAGATACAGAGGGAATTTAAGTTAAAAATCCAAAAATGCAGCTACTAAGAGTAAACTTCTAGAACTTCTGAACATATTCAAGACACAGATATGACAGACAGCTGTCAAAGTAACATGTTTTCATGCAGTTCAGGTATCTCTATAAGATGACATTGGTCTGTGGCCACAGTAAGCCAAGCAGCTAGACAGACGTGACAACATGGAGCTTCATGACCAGAAAACAAATCCACCTACTAATCAAACACATTTCAATGCCCTTCTGATACAACAGTCAAACCACAGTTCATGACCACACACACACATTGAGACATTACCAACAAATTTAAAATTATTTGTGAACAGTTACATGAGTATTAGTAAATCAGATTGCAAGTTTGTAGTTTATTTCACCTTGTTCCCTTCTAATCTGTCATGCACTGGAGAACGTTCTTTAGAAACTATCCAAAATGTTCACTCCTTTGTTACCAAAAAAAGCCTTTTTTTAAAAAAAAGGTGCATCGTTTCAGCAGTGTTAAATGCTGATTCTAGGCAGTTTCCAATGTCTGAGCAACAGCAGCTTAAACTGCTCCAAAGTCCCTCTTTAATACATATTTTCAAGAGGGAAAAAAATCTAAATTGCGTACCCTCTGAGAAAACTAGGTCCTAAGAAAATCCTAAAAATAGATTCCGGAAATGAACCATGTGGCCAGAGGTCATTGCCGGGGGCTTCAGTTGTAACCTTTCAAGATGCCCAAGAAGCACTGCTACTGGGGTAAATGCAATAGTGATTCGCGGTAGTGATCAAGATCATATGAAAAACGTTACTTTTTTCAAAATTCCGTCACTCTTGGAAGATCCCGATAAACACAAGAAGTGTTTGCCCCCGGATGCTGCGTTCAGCGCCCTATGCGCATGCGTACGTGACGTATGCTCTGATATGCTAATGATGCTCCAGAGGGTACGCTATGAAAGCATCACATCACTAAAACACAAGTCCATCAACACAATTTACATGAAGAATACACACAGATCTGAGCCTACTTTTTTAATTATCTTGTTTTCTCCTAACTACTGATGTACACAATGTGTAGGTGTCCACAGTTCAAGATAATGGACAAAGCTTTTGAACATTTAAACTTCATTGGTTATGTGATATAATTATCAGTTTTAAATGTGTCCATATTTTCATGTCTATCACATAAATGGTACAAACATTAAGGCAGCTATGAACACTGCATGACTGAAGATCAACATTTCTTACAAACTGTCATCTGTTGCACAGGAACCAGGTATTCTTCAAAACAGTGACTAACCAGGCAGTTTGGAATGGAACACAGTCATAGCTTTACTTGGACTAGTGACTTTACACAACACATAGTTGTCGTTATCCAGTCACTGTCCTACTTAGCTGTCATCACTGCAATCTGTAAATAATGCATCTATATGTCACTCGCACTCATGCATCCTTTCTAGCAGTAGCAGATTCTTTTATAGTAAGTTGACAATAAATAGAGTTTATAAAATTACAAAATTTACTTTCTTTCCATAGATAAATAACACGTAATGCAATATAAATTACATTATTTAAAGGTACTTGGAGAGGGGAGCAAAATAAGTCCCTGACTGACATGCCACAAACTGGCCATATTGTAATGGATAACAGGAAAAGTCCCTGATGAGTGGCAGTTGGAAGCAAGCACCACGAGATCAAATGGAAAGATGCTGAACATCATCCGTCCCTAGTAACTCCATAAGCAGTGTCAAATGCTGTCTCATGCTAGCAATGCTAGACAACAACTGACATCTTATTTAAGCCATGCATTCCCACGAAATTAAAAGACTGGAGGTGGATTTGGCAGGCACCACTGTCAAAAAATTTTTTAAAGTTGTTTGCTGATGTTATTTTGCATGCATGTCTCAAGGTATTATAGTTGCTGCATGCTGCAGGTTAGGTAGATCTGACACCAAAAACATAGACACAAGGAATTTCAGGTACCTAAGACTGAAACAGATGAGAGGGCTGTCAATGCACCGACTAGAACAATTACAGTTAAATTGAACCCGCTCAACACATTTTCCTTTGCTAAATATTTCAACAGACGTTTTCCCCTGCATTCCAATTTCTACATTTATATCATGGCATGCTCCTTCAAAAGGTAGTGCTTGTAAGTGATATGTTTTAACATGGTGCACAATGTTATTTTCTTCTCATTTAACTGCTGCTGTTAAAGCAATGTAGGGTTTCCCTACATCAGTCCTGGCTGCTGCAGAAGCTAAAGGTAAACGAATCATTTCAAGGTGTTGTTCTGTACAGACTGTGAACAGCACAAAAAGATACATGTACCTTCATGCCAACTGAACAGATGAAGCTGAAAACATTCAGCTGCGACAGAAACAAAATTCAGTGTAGCGAAGGTAAAGATGCGATCTGCTAAGGCAAGTTGTAATCTGACAATAGTGCACACCACTTCAAGAATGAATAACATCTGTCTTCGTACTGCGACAGGGGTAAGTTTCCTCAGGCTGTTGGTAATACTGATGCAACCACGGCAAATACAGACAAATCAGGATCATGTGATATCCTTGAGTGCTGTTCTGGTGATTCCCCATAAAATATACACGCAGAAGATTCTACTACTATCGATGAAATGGCACTGATGCCAGCAGATAAACAATCTCAAGAAAAATTTGGAAAGGTAAAGTGAAGTGTACAAAACTGTTGCCTGTTACTGTGCCAAAACATAAGGCTCTATTTTATGCCGATTCCCCCCATCCCCTCCAATGTTCTTGGCACCATTTTAATGCAAAACCCCTATTGTGCTGCTCACTTTTTCAACAAAACACCAGCAGAAGCATCACTGAAACAATCTGATTTTACTGACACCACCTTATTCTACAGCTCATTTAAGTATGCTTCTGTTTCAGTAATGCTTCTATGGCATTTGCCTAAAAACACAATATTCAAAGCGATTTCACATAACGGATAAAACTAAATCACTTGCACAGGACTAACTAGCATTAACAGTAGGAGCAGGCAAGAGTGTAACACTTACCACAGACATTCTAAGAATACTTCTTTGTATTTACTTTTTGATATACTGAATTTTCACTTATAAAAGCTTATATTAAAAAAAGCACACCAACATCATAGAAGGGTTTTTTATAAAAAAAAATTTTTAATGCACATGCAGTTGATGGGATGAAAATGCTTCTAACGCTTATTCAATTATGTCATTTTGAATATGTGGGTCAGCGCCAAGAATGGTATCAAATTAAGATTTTCTTGACAGATTTTTAATGTCACTTTTTTGCTAACATTAAAAGGTAGAAACTTTTTTTAATACCTTGGACATGAAGTCCAGTAAACCACTTGTGCCCTTTTCATCTATTGTATAGAGGGATGATCAGAGTTTTAAAAAAAAGCTTCAGACTTCTTACAAAATTTACTGTAAACCTATATCATAAAACTGTCCCATTCAAAGTAAATGTATTACAAATCTAGTAGGCAGTGGCAGACTTGCACACTGATACAGGAAACCAAGTAAGTTCAAAATTACGTATTTTCAAACAAAGGTTTTCCCTAAAAATAATTTTTTTTGAAAAAGATATCAAGATAAAATTGAAGCCTTCCCCAATGCCCCTGTACTGATTATATTTCATGGTTTGTGAGAGGGTTTATCTGAGACCATGAAAAAGAGACCAACTGACAGAGTTAACAGCATGAATTTTAGATGATGGTTATCCCGCAACCCAATCCTAAACAAGGACAGAAAAGTGCTTCGATTCGTCACTCCTTTTTGAATTAAAACAAGCAGACAAGCTAATTCAAGCAATAAATGTTCAAACTTGATTTTTGTGAGAACAGAAAAACCCTCTGTGACCGAGTAAAAATTTACTATTTTTGCCTACTGTGATTTTTCAAAAGTTTGACTGCTTGTTTTTCTTAAAGAGCCACATATCTTCTGATGATTGAAAAAATTCTTCTTTTAGTCGTACACCATGAGTTAACAAAAATACAGGTAAAGGTTCAATTTGATTTTGCATTATCCCTTTTAAAACATGACATATTTTGAAATTTCAAGATGTGACCATCACTGCACAGTTTAAAATGTATCCCAAGAACCAGTGTCAATATTTGCATCAATCTTTTTTTCCCTTCTGTTTCATAGCTCTTTTAATCTGTTGGGAAAGGAGACTTAAGTGTTATACCTAAAACAAAATTCTGGCTGCAGGGACCTCAATCTGGGCCTGATTTATCTGTTGTATGCTGCCACCGCCTCCTCCAGCTCCTGCAACATACCCAACACAATGAAATACAGCCGCCACTCAGTGGCCAAGGGCAACTGCAGAAATACATTTTCTTGTAGACTGATGACAATCCTCTAATAACAAACCCAGCAGCAACATTTTGGGAAGAAAAAAGGGGCAGAAAAATCAAATGAAGTAAAGAATGTCTGACTGAATAGAGGAAATGAATAAATCAAGAATGAATAAAAGCACAAAAAGAAATTTAAAAAATTTTTTAGACTGTTTCTTTCTCTTGTGACTGGTACCTTAACTAGTTGTGTCTTGTCCAGACTCCGACGATGTTGGAAAATGATGCAGCCTAGGGTGCTGTAGAGCTGCTGCAATGACTCCACGGTGCACTGATCCGTCTGTTGCACGGTCAGCTCTAGAAGCCGCGACAACCTGCCTTTGTCGACCATCAAAGCCTCTGTAGCATGGAAGGCATTCATTTGACCAGCTGCCTGCATGTGTTTTTGTCTGTGGGCACCTTCAAGCGCACACACACACACACACACAAAAGTGCAAATGGTAAGAATTTGACCCAAGTCATTTACTGACCCTGTGTGATCATTTCTCATATTCCCTTGAGACACAATAGTCAATACATCTTGGCACCATCAGTTTAAGCACCTCTAGAATTAGTTCCCCTTCCAATATATGATCTAACCACCTTGTGGTTCCGTCCACACTTATAAAGTTCTGAAAGTAACAGTGAAACCAACCTGCTGATGACTTGTCAACAGAGTTCTCACTTCCTTTCTCGCAAGTGTCCTTGCTTGCCTGCCACAGAAACATGTATCATAATTTAACAATTTTTGAAAAAATATGTACACCATCATATAACAAAGTACACAGCCTTCAAAAATACTTCAAACAGAAAGGAATAAAAAGCTTAGGCTAAATGCCAATCTTAATCTGTCATGTTTGGCCCTAATTGCTGTGTAGGTCATTGCTTCAATCCGACTGGTTGACTCAGTATATACAAGAAAACAGGTGACTGCCGCTTGGAGGAAAAACCTTTCTTAAATGTAAAACAAGGAAACTGGACCAAGCTAAGACATGAAAAGGACGAAGACAATCTACATGTTTCGGGGCACTACCCCTTCAGAAGAAAAAGACGAAAAAGACTTAGCTTCAGTAGATGTGGCACATGGGCTGGACAGCAGGAAAATGACTAAGGGACAGTGAGTATGAAAGGTTAAAAAGAGGGGCAGCCAATCGCCAGGTGGGTAGGAAAGGGTAGGGAAGGGTGGGGGTGGAGAGAGAAGCGCGGGTAAGGGGGTGTCAGTGTGGGAGAGAAGGAGGTGAGGGAAAAGAAGTAAGAAAGAGAGGAGGGGTAAAGAGAAAAGGAGGGAGGTGGAGGGTCAATGTTTGAGGTTGAGACCAGTGGGTGCCATGGTACCAAAATGGGTAATGAAGTAGGATTCCATATTCTTACGGTCAATGGAATCGCCCTTCCTTTTCCAGATGCCACAGACCCTCATGTTGTCGGCTGTGTGTGGGGGTGTGCTGAAGTGACGTGCAACTGGTGTGTTTCTGTGGTGTTTAGTGTCAGCCAAATGTTCTGTGAAGCGGGTGTTGAGTGTGCGTTCTGTCTCCCCGATGTAGAATAAAGTGGGACAGAGGGTGCATGTGATGGCGTAGATGATGTTGCTGTTAGTGCAGGTGAAGTGGCGCTTGATGACAAAAGTGGTGTTGGGTGTGTGGAGTGTTGGTGTTCAGGTAGGGGCAAGTGTGGCAACGGGGGACATTGCATGGGGTGGAGCCGCAGGATGGGGGGGAGGGTGGTGGTAGCTTTGAGTTTAGAATGTTCTATAAGATCTTGCAGGTTCTTATCCCTGTGAGATGCTAGGAGGGGGTTTTGTTTGAAGAGGCCAGCATATAATTTGTTTAGTTGTCAAGACACATGGTTGAATCGCCTGTTGTTTTCTCATGCTTTTGTTCCTCCACTGACGGTCATTACAGTCACAGAAGCTAAAGAAAGTCAACGGATATCATGATGCCATCTTTGTAACTAATTTGGTGAGACAAAGATTATTATGACATTCGCAGTTAAGACATAAAACACCTTGGAAACATTTTGCCAAGGCGTGATGACATGGCTATGCCTCTGTGGTAGCCCGTCTCTGTAGTCTGTGGCAGATTAAGACAACCCTTAACAAAAAGCCTTATTTCAAAAACGAGCACAAAATGCTTCTCAAGTTTGCCAAAGCAAAATAAGTTGTGCTTTATTAAGATATTTACAAAGATATAATGCCTTTGGGCATACTAGATATAATAATGTTGGCAATACTCACCACAGGCCCGGTGTTGTTGTTGTTGTTGTTGTGTTCCAAGCTGTCTCGCGAGTCGCCGTTGCTGTCCAAAGAACTGCCAACTCCACTGTCTATGGCCGCATTCAACTCCACCTCCAACTGTTTAGCTGGTGGCAGCCTTTGGCTAACTGTGTGTACGTTACCTTCAACAGAGCTTACTGCAGAAGCTGATGCCTGTTGACCAGTTTGCTCTGCGAAGGAGTCATGGCCATGCACCAATGGTGAAGCAATGTTGAGGTGATTCTGACAGGAGGCCCCAAATGAAGGGACAGTGGAGGTACTTCTGGTGCAACTACTAGTTTGGTGTGTGACACTCTGCACCACATCCTTTGTCAAGCCCATTACAGCTGAGTTGTTCCCAGTGATACACGACTGAGATAAATGTTCATGGTCGGCGAATTTGGTGTTCTCATCCTGATTGTTTTGTTGCCTGACAGGACTCAAAGTGTCTTCACATTCTTCTGCTGAATGCACTTCAATGTCAGATCCAGGACTATGTGAATCTTTCTGCGAGAATGTAGAATGGGGGCGCCGTCGTCGACGGGTGACCAACCAAGGACATTTTTTGCGCATATTCATTTTTTTAATCATAGAGGAGGACAGGGGTCTGCCATTTTCACAATGCCCTTTCAGAGAATTTTTTTCTGGATGACATGGTTTGGCAGATGTTGGTGTACTGCACACCTTCTCTGTACTGCCAGTCTCTTCTTCTGTGTCCATGGAGTCCTCTTGGCATAGCTGCTCAACACTCAACTGGCACCTGTGTGCATCCTTACTGGTATCCTTGGCTAAAGATCTACTTAGTAGGCTCTTCTCCACTTGTACTGACTTCTCCACCAAGTCCAGTGGAACAATGCTGTCAACATCAAGCCCTCTTACACGGCGGCTGTATCGGGAACCTTCTGGAGCTTGCAGGACATGGCTTGGGTTGGATCCTGATGTAGACAAACTGTTTTCAGCTGGTACTGTGAGAGGGTATGTGTGACAAAAGGCTGGTACTGTATCTGATGAATCTACACCTGGGGTGAAATAAAAATGTATGTAACCAAAAATTCATTAACATCAGTAACATACAAACATTGTCAACAAGAAAAGAAACAAAAATGGATTTGAAGTACACATCATGCATGCGCGCACACACAAATGCATGCACATCCACAGGCACCCTAACCCAACACATGCATTGTGCACACACACACCTCAACAAAAACCAGCAAAAATAGAGAAAAAGGTTGGTGCAAACCTCTTCGTTTTCTCGACAGGGTGATTTCCTGGCATAATTTTTCAAACTCTTGATCTAGTTCTGCTTTTAGAAGAGCATCAGCAGTATCCCGTAAAGCACAGGCACGATGGCGAATCTGGCGATCTGCAAATGCATTTGCAAGTCTTTATACATATAGAACATATATACACACGGGCAACCCAAGTACAGGCAAAAGGTGAGAGAGAAACGTCAGTTGAACCAAATAGCATGCTGGTGTCTAGCTACAAGTAGTGGACAGACAGGCAGACCATAAGAAAACCCATCATAAAAAAAGCTCACTGTCCTTGTAACTGAAGTGCACAGCGGCACTCAAGGCAGAGGCAGGGATGGTCAGGCCAAAGCCACGACGCGGAGCGATCGATACAGAGGGACCAAACCAGACCACACGCTTGAGAAAAGTCAGCTAGTGTCGTCAATGAGTGGTGCACACTGGGTCCTGGTGGGGTGGTGCGCATGCTCAGAGGGGCCTTACCAGGGTTATATTGTTGCAATTTTTGTAAGGTGCAGTTAGGGATTGCTGACTTGAGAATTTAGCACTCTGGATCAATGGGTCATGGTAAGTATTGCAACAAGAAATTCAGTATTTATCTGCAAGCATCTAGCCAAATGACATCAGTGATTCCTATGTTTGAATTTATGTTTCTGTATAAGACTGTGCCAAAAGGTGGAGAAAAAGTGGGGTGGTCATCATCAATACAAATAAAACCCTTTGACAAAATCTCATTATATGGATGAATGCTCTGATAACTTAAACAATTCCACACATGTATATTAAAGTGTTAAGTAATCAATCTTGTGAAATTCTCCAAAATTGTCAACTGGTGCCATGTAGAAAATGGACGCTTGCTTAGTACTGCAGTAAAAGATAATGGCACAATTTTGAAAAATTAGTCCACAAAGTTTTGCAGTTTTATGCTACAGTGTGATGTAATGCTCCAAATGAAACTTACATGTGAGTGAAAAACAATAAATGGCATCCAGGAAAACGTCAAAATTACATATTTTGTTGTGTCTCTGAAAGTGAAATGGAACCATGTTGCTTACTGTCTGGGACAAATTTTACTACAGAAGAAAACGAAAAAATATAATTTTTGTAATGTCTCAAATATGACAAAATACTGAATTAAAAACTGTTAAACTAAGTTTTTGTGATCAAATTCATTGAAAACGTATAGGATTTTACTTACTTCCAGTTTACCATGTGCTACTTCAGTTTGCTAATGTTTGAAAACAAGTGAGGGATATCTCCTCCAGCCATTTGAAAGTATGTTTTAATGACTGTGCACTGATCTCACGTACAACAGTATCCTGACATAAGGCCATAATGTTGGAATAAATTTTATGAATAATTGCTTATTTCACCAAAAACTTCTCTACTGCGTTATCTTTTGTTTCCATATTATGATATTATATAAAACAGACTATCAAAAAAGTTCTTCTTATGCACACCTTTTGGCACATCCATCAATACCATCAAAAATTCTGTAAATCAGCAAGACCATAAGTCAGCATGACTGTAACCAATTTTTTAAAACTACAGATTGAAAAAAAAGTAACAAAAAAAAAAAAAAAGTCGACAGCAGACATCAGCAACCCAGACTCCCTTCAGCAAGAATAAGATGGGGGTGAGAGAGATGGATAAGCTACAAACTGCAGCACTGATCTAAACAGCTATGCTACACTTCCTATGACAGAACACACTGACCTGCAAAGCCTTTAACAGGATTATATTCAAGTGCATTGCTGCAAATGAGGTAGACATCTTCCATGAATGCAGCTGCAGTTGTATATTTATGCTGGTCAATTTTGCTCATCATGATGGAGAGGTCAATAGGATGCTTTATAATGTCGTAATAGTCTGGCACCTGAGGAGATGGTTATCATGTCATTAGCACAAGAAAAAAGCTCATCTAAAAAAAACCCCAAACAATTACAGTGTATTATGCTCTTCTGTAAGACCTACACAGCAAAGTTATACCATGGCTGTTGCCAGAGCCCATATGCAACAAATCTGTTGCAAAACAGAGTGATCGGTACTTCGGTACAGCACTGAACGAGAGGTATAATGGAAGCTCACACAGGGAAAGACAAATGTAACACATACATCAAAATACTGCTATTCCACTTCGATAAGCAATGTCACCAAGGACTTTGCTGCAAAAAAAGTCACAGATTTTCTGCATTACATCTGAATGTTGCAACCCTTAATCCTTGCTTCTACAAAACCCCAACCCTTCTGGGCATTTAATGGATTTGTAGTGAAGTTATTATTAATTTCCTTTCTTTCTCTCGTCCATCATCTATCTTGATACTCAGCTTGTGTGCTAGCTTCTGAATAAGGAAAGATACAAGGAGGGCAGGTTTTGTCCTAACAGTTTGTAGCTGAACTATTGTACAGGCACGTGTATATTGTATCTACTTATTACGCTCATTTACACGATTCTCTCTAAAATAACCTATGCTAATGGTGCTGCCACAAATATCTTTGAAGTACAGTAAAACCTGTCTTAGCATGAACGCTTGGAACTACTGGACATTGGGGGCCTGGATAGCTCAGTTGGTAGAGGTGTGGACTAGCAGGTGGAAGGTTGCTGGTTTGAATCCTGGTGTGGCCAAGGATTATTTCCTGGAGTTATACATTGTGCAAACTCCATTTGGCCATCTCCCCCGCACATTAAACTGCCTGTTTGAATTGGCCATCTTACTGCAGCTATCAGTCTGGTGGTTCTTTCAGCGGATAGATTAGTAATACGACCCCACCCCCAATAATGCGAAATCATGGCACTTCAACCAACCAACCACTACGGGACATTGAAAGTTAACACAAAAAAATCTTTACAGAAAAACAACAGGCAGTGGTCCATACAGGATGGGAAGTTGAAAGGTCAGATTGTCCTGAACCAGACAAATCAATACTGCACTTTTGGATGTCTCAAAAAGCAACGGATCCATTCAAAGTTACTCAAAATTCCCCATTCCTCATATTATTTAATTATGCTCTACACTGTTACTACAGACTTTCTTCAGCATAATCTATAATTATCTTTACATCTGATGAAAATGTGCATCAGCTAACCATAATTAACCTGAAGTGCAAAAAAGTTAGAGAAAACAAACGCTTCATTGTTTGTGTACTAACACCACTGTTTGGTCATGTTCGTTGTGTAAATGTGACCATACATAATGATACCATGGTATGAAGAGTAATCTCTTGCTATATTACGATGAAAATAGAATGACTTCATGTCAGATTTTACTGGATACTTACAGATTCACACATTGTTAAAATAGTAATACATGTACTCAAGTCAGTTTCAAAAACTGTCTTAAAGGGTTGAATTGTTTTGGGGTTTTTTTTTTGGTTCACAAGTTGACAGCAGACTTTTCTGGTGCTTCCCTGTTTTTCATTTGAAACATCTTTCTCGTTCTCTGTTTCCATCTGTTGACAATGCACAAAAGTGGTTTCTCTCTTTGTGTCTCTCTAGTTTCTGCTTCAGCAGCATTCTCTGATCTGATGTTCTACTGTCAAGTGTCAGCCAATTTCACTTTGCAGTACAGATCTGATTTTGAGCGCTGAAGCCCCATTCAATATGAGCTGTGTGCACTGAGAGCACAAAAGCTATCCAAGCCAGTTTCAGAATGCAAAGGCAAGTTTCTCTGTGGAACTGTCTGTGCAGTGAGGTGCCACAGAGAAGCAAAGCTGTTATGTGGATACATCTGTGCACATGAAGCTACCCACAGAACTATTCCCCAGTCAAAACACTGCTAATATGCATGCGTCAACTTTTGAATTCTGACTCAACTCCATTGTGTGTGGCAGATCTGCACATAGAAAGTGTTGAGTGCACACGTGTCAAACCACCACTAGGGAATAGGTCTGCATGCTTCATCTCCACAATGTATATATATGTATGTGTGTGTCCAAAGCTGCAGAAAGGCAGAAATTGTTGAATGTGTATGGATCAAACTTATGCACACAACATTTCCACAGGGAATAGGTCTGAAAGCTTTGTCTCAAATGCATGCCGTTCTGATCTTAGTCTATGCCTTGTTGCCTGTCCCATAGCTGGCTTTATCAGCACTTTTGGTCATAATATCAACATACAAGTAGGACAGTCTGAAAGTGAGAGCATTCTATCTGTTTGACAGGGTTTGAAGCTGTACTTGCTTGTTGTTGCTACTTATATTTGAAAACGGAAATAGAATGCATGCTGTCATGTCTGCAAGTTACGGACACCAACTGGTCACTTTACCACCATGGTGTTTCAATCGGACAGTTGACCTGGTAGGGGGACCACAATTTTTCATCAGATTATGACTGGATGGCTCACTGCACCTGTGAAAAGTGGACAGGGCAGCAATTCTGGGTCCCCACTGACATACTATCCTGCTTACAACCGACATCTTGGCTGAAGAAACAAATCTAAAGTTTGAGTAAGCCTTGTTATTCACTGCAAATTGTGTGTAGACACGACTCCTGTTGACGTTTGCTGCATGGATGCCAAAAATGCTCTCTGAACAAAATATTTTGCAGGAAAAGTCAGGCATCTGCATTGTCAGGTGCCAGTAAAGATGTTCTTTTTTCTTTAGTATCATTGAATTCTTATCACATTGTTTGGCTGCTCACATTAATTACGTGTACAAGTGTAATTTCTTAATTTCTGAAAACACACTTGAAACTGATTTAATGTTTCATTAACAACAAAAGTGAATTACCTTCTGTCTAGCATGTATAAGCAGCACATCTGACATGTTGCTGCATGTGAAAAATACTCTGTGAAATATTTTGGGAATGAAGTTGCACAAATGTGTTGTCTTGTATCTTATTTTTAAAATGTAGTTAATTCTTGTCACATTATATGGCAACTCATGTGAAGCCAGCATTGTTTCTTTGTTGGAGCTAGGTGACTCAAGGACTATGGGGTGGCCTAGTCAGCACATAAAAGTAAATATAGTTCTCACACAGGGAACAGTATATGTAGGGGGGTGGTGGTGGTGATGGTAAAAGAACCTTCCTGCAGACTTTTGGCGCCCAGGATGCCAAGGATGAGATGTAGACAGCATGTCAGCCAAACACAGCTGGATCAGCAACAAGCAGTCAGAGGACTCAGGAAACCTAAACATTGAAACTAGCGCCTGTCAACAGGTCGTGAGTTGGACATCCACATGATTCCACCTGCAAGGGTGGGGGCACGTGAGGAGTATATATCACATGATGTAGAGGGCACTGCAGAAAGAGAGAAATATAACTGAGAACCCAGAGTCAAGAAGAAAGAAGGTACGAAAAACAGACAGACTGGATAGAAGAGAGCCTTGGTCCTGGGGCTTGCATGTTGGACTGGCGGACTTCCAAAGTCCTGGCCATGGAAAGCTGAGGTGGGATGCAGCAAGATTGAAGACAGAGGGGCACAGCTGGGGGTGAGCCACAGGGCTGCCTTAAGATTGAAGACAGAGGGGCACAGCTGGGGGTGAGCCACAGGGCTGCCTTAAGATTGAAGACAGAGGGGCACAGCTGGGGGTGAGCCACAGGGCTGCCTTATTTGTGCACCTCTGCTGCAGATGCCACATGAGGGTCAGCCTGGGAAGATGTAACTGTCTTTAACTGCCAGAAGATGTTAGCATAAAGTAGAAGGGCAGGCTCCCATCTTTGAGTCACCAAGAGAAGTGGTCAGCAGAGAGAGAGAGAGCTGTCCACTTAGCCACCAGACAGATTATTGAAGGAATGGGTTGCATGGCTGAGCTGGCCACCACCTGCAACGGACTATAGAAGACTAATAAAGTTTGGGATGTGTACTCCTAGTTGATCATCGGTATGACAGCAGAAGGTAGGGTGCATGGAGAGAGGAAGTTAACGGGTGATAGTGAGTGAAACGAAAGGAATGGTAAAGTCACACGACAATGCACTTGAAACCAATTTAAATTCAACGTTAACAACACAAATCAATAACATCTCTCACTAACAGCAAAAGTCTTTCAGGTGTAAGCGATGCACGCACAAATAGCATCACTGCCATTTTCATCTGTGCAGTTTTCATAAGTATGTCACTTTAAAAAAAATTTCCTAATCCTAGAACAAAGGGTACATGTCTTGAAGAAGTGATAAAACAAAAGAGAGAGAGAGAGAGAAAAAAAAAACTACTTTAAAAATTTTCAATTAAAAAATTGTTCAATGAAGCTTTCTTCAGCCTTGAAGGACATTTAAATCTCTTGGCCAGAAAAGAAAACAGTCTGAAATTTCTGGTTTTTCGTACCAAAAGCCTGTTTGAAGTCTTAACAAGTAATTATTCACGATTGTGTAAAATTGTTTCTAAAAGGGTCCAGTCGACCAAATAGGCCATGTCAGGACCACATGTAACATTTATTGGTGCTAGAGCAAATCGATCGGGATCCTAAAAACGTTGCATGACAGGAGAGTAGATATGTGGACATGCACCTCCCCTTCTTTCCCTCTTCCCTTCTGGCCTATATCACCTAACTTGCTAGAGCAAATCAATCGGGATCCTGACCACGTTGCATGACAGGGGAGTAGATATACGGACCACACCTGCCCCACTTGACAGCATTTACAGAGAATTGTCTGGGAATCTGAAACTGACACTCCAAAGGTCGCAACTCAATGTCAAAATGAAGGTCATAAGTCGGAACTGCGGAAAAGCTGTATCTGCGGCATAACAGAATTTGTCGGAATTCAGAAGAAGTCATAATAGCAAGCGTTGTTATAGAGGGGTTCTACTGTATCAACATTTTTAAGGACAAGTAATTTCACTGAAGGAAGTAAACTCTTTGCTATCTACACTTTCAAAGCTAATTCAATTTTAATTAGAAAGTGCATAGCCTTCCAAATTTTGTCTTCTTGATAACAGTCTGAAATCATTCCCAAATATTGATACCTACAGGTTACTTACTTCTTCTCTGTCAACTGGCTTTGTGAAGATGTTGAATTTTTTCTCACGCCAGAGCTTTGAGAGGATTTCGCGAAGGAAAATTCGAAGTTCTCGCAGAGTGTTTTCTTCATGTTCAAAAAGTCTGCATTCTTCTTGCTCTGTTAGCTTGCGTGGCTCTGGTGGAGCTGCTTTGGGGAGCTCTTGCAGGATGCGTCGAGCTGCAATATTGAGGGCTTTAGTCTTCCACAAATGTCAGGGACCACTATACCAACAAGGCTGGTCCAAATTATTGAACTCTAGATGCAAGAGATACAAAGCTGTACAATAGCATCTATGGAATCTCCTTTGCATGGACCAAAGAATACTTTGTGACTTTATACATGAAAACTGGTTATTCCTATGTCCCTTTCTTGCAAATAGAAGTATATACTGTACAAAGCATACACAGAAATAAAAATGCACAACAGTGACAAAGTACCGACAGTGAAATTTTAATACTAATAGAAGCGAAATTCCAATCTTTTGAGCTGGATGACAGTTTTCAGAAATACAGAATCAAAATTAAAACTTGCATTCCTGACATGCGTATGATCAAGTTAGTAATACTGTTTGTAAACTAAAAGATCAACATGAACATGCTGGACCATTTATATTCTGGTATTCTCATACATTTCAAGGAAAACGGAACACAAAAGGAATTAACCAAGCACTGAAAATGGTTAACAGGCGATCTTTCTCCATCATGCAGAAAAGAACTCTGCAGAAACAGTGCTACCTCTGGACCATGTCAAAATGCCCTCTGGTTCCAAACAAGGAACCACCTTGCAGCAAGACTTTTCTTTGAGACTTGTCAGCTCTGGGTTAAGACTTATCCACTGTCCAGGACTGACTCTCATGCAGGGAAAGGTTGTCTTAACAATTCTGCATTCTATATCTGACGACAGCTCTTTGGACCAAGTTGCCCTGACACTATTAGAAGCGGATTGGTTAAAATTTAGGCACTCCATCTCACATTTCTGTGAAACCTGTTTCCTGGAAGTTATTGGCTTGATATTTTGTTTGGCCTTGTTGGGGTATTCAACAACTGTGCTCACAGGCCACAATGTGGCCTGTTTATAACCACCAACTATCAAAGACTCTTGACTGGAATGGTCAGTGGATGAGTGCCAACTTGTAGCTGTAGAAGAAATGGACATTTCACTTGGAGGAATCTGCATGGTGCTGCTACTACGAGCTTGCTCACTGTTTATTGTGGCTTAAAACGGAGGAAATAAGCATAGGCTTCCAGGTGTGATTGTCTTCATTTTTAAACAGAAAAGAAAAAGGTGACTGCAGCTTGGGGTAATAAAGGTACAAGAAAGTGTCCTTTTCTACGTCCATCGACCATGCTTGACCCATGTCCTTGTCAGTTAAGTGATTTTTTATTGTTATTGTTATTGTTTGTGACATGTCCTGTGCTAGCACTGACTTTCTATATTCTAGCTGTGACTAGACACAATTTTTTATGCATAAACTCTAAGTTAACCTTTATTTTTGTTTGATGTTGCAGTACCAGTGTGTCACAGAGCAGGCAGAACAGTATTGCTGTCATTCTCTCCTCTCTTGCTTGTTTGCACTCAGGTGATTTTTTTATATGTACATATACGGAAGCACTCACACATGCACAAGTGCTAGACAGAAAAGGCAGTCAGAGATGGCCAAATGCAATTCTCTGGGGGTAGAGGGGAATCAAAGAAAAAAAGACAGAGAAATGCTCACTAATGAGAATACATAATGTTGAGCAAAATGTTACTGCAGCGGACAGAAATGCATTCCATTACAAAGATAACCGAGAAGACAGCAAAGTAGCTAAGGTGGTGCAGAAACTGATCAAAATGTTCTTACCTGCCTGTCTGCATGTGGGTGGTGGGCGAAGAGGCTGAAGCAAAAGGAGATCTGAAAAGAACTGCTGGCGCTCCTCAGCTGTTGGGCCCTCAAACTCTAGAACTTGATGCCAAGACATGCTAAAGAGCTTCTTCAACTGCAATAGAAGATGTTTGGAAATGGAGAGTAGGGCAAAAGACATAAAAAAATGACTCTTAAAAACTGGGGCCCAACATGCATGTTTGGCTTGTCAGTGTTGTCACATGGTTTGATTTCGTAACTTGATCAGCCTGTTATTTAAGAACCCATTTTGATGTCACAGTGGATATTTTGATCTGTATAGATAGCACATGCTTCACAACTATACTTACTCCTTCATGTACTTGAGAAAGTACGAAAATACGGAGGAAAAGCACACCTGTTCATCTAAATCACTGTAAGGCACCTCGCTTGTAGCAAACAGTAGAACAGGAGTTGATGGTTGCATGAGGCGCACCAGGCTCAGGAATGTTGAGCGAAAGGTATCAGATGCCACACCCCACAGCTCATTAATTGATGGCATGTACAAAATGCTTGGTGCTGTTCGTTGAGCCTCATGAAATACCTAACAAACATTTAAGCTTCAGTTTGTAAAATTTTAAAATATGTATGGTAATATACACAAATGTAAAAATTTTAAATATAACAAATTGTGGGGTGGTATCAGATGAGGCATTGCGAAGATGTTTTACACATTTTTAACCCAAACCCATCACTGCGCTGGCCAAGTGGCGTTGTGGTGGTCCATAGCGTGATCACTGCGCTTGGATTTTGGCGTTGTTCTCACTATTTTGCGCCGACTAAAAACACGAAAGTGGTTCACTGGAAAGGGATGTCACTCGTGTTTTCCTATTCTAGAATCATTTCTCTACAGAGTTCCTTCCCTTAGACCACAAACAAGACAGGTTTTGAGAGTTCTGTGCTCTTCACAATTTGCTACCTCGTGAGCGAGCAAAAATGACCGGCCGCCATTTTCGAATGTCTGGTCACAAATGTTCGAAAATTTATCTTCCGAAGACAAAAAATGATCCTCACTAGCCTTAGTGAGGAAGGGAAATACGATAAATGTGTGTGGATTACATTTCTGTGGATTACAAGTGCTGCAGAGGGCTGTAATACGCGATCGAATGTTTGGTGTCAATAAACAATACACTTTGGTGACGTAATTCAACACAGTCTTCCACACACTGTCAGCAACAGATGGATTTCAGGTAGGAAAATGCTTTTGCCACTTAAATTTATCTTTCCAACAACGTTCGAACTATGTTTCTAACTTTCACAGTTTTTTGTAAAACAATTTTTCAAAAATCGGTAAAATCGCAACAAATCGTCCCAAAATGCTGTGACAGCAGCGGCGGCACGCATTGTAGGATGTGTGATGCTATTGGGTTAAACCAAAAGTGGTTCATCAAAAAGGGATGTAGCTGATGATTTCTGATCGTGGAATCATTTTTCTATTGAGTTCCTTCCCTTAGACCACACAATACATGACTGATCTCAAAATCCTTTTTGGTAGTTTGCGAGATGATCATACCGTCATTTCACTGCATTCATGTGGATAACTTTTTCGATGCATCGTTTTACAAAGAATTTAAACTAGATGAATTTTAGGTAGGAATCATTTTATAGTTTTTAAATTCTCTTTCAGCCAGTGTTGGAATTATATTTTTATAGGTGATACATAGAGACCACACGGAAGTCATGGTGGAAGAAACCGAGTAGACACGTAAAGTGCCTACATCTAATACTAAACAGTAAGTATTATTTAACAATTTTTCAGTACGATTCTATAATGATTTCGATGTTCTAAAATTGATTTTTCGAAATATGTAAAATATATTACTGTGCTTGTGGTAGTTTGCAAGCAGTATTTATTTCAATCGTGCCGAAATCTGTGTCCCCCTGCGACCACAATGGTAGTAACAGACTGAAAACCTATGAGGCAATTGAGTTAATGAATACTTTTAGAGACAGATATTCTTACATTGGCACACGCCTCATCAGGAAGCCTGGCTGTGGCAGCAAAAATGGTGTCAGCACTGAGTGTGCACACTGGCAGATGGTCCATGAGATGTAGAGCAGCTGGTGCAAGGTGAACAGTCTGCCCCTGTCCACTCTCACCAGCTACCAGCATCCGTGGGCGGTGCAGTTTGGGGAACCCACCCATCCGTCTGTAAAGCAACAACCATCAGAAAAAATTTTAACAGCAAAGCTTTCATTTCATATCTCCTACAGCTCTCAGTCCCAGTGACTGACCAGGTGGATGGTTTCCAGAATTTAACTCGTTACAATTTAGAATGACTAAAGTACCATCTAGCCAGTCCACTTATGATTACTGGTTTGAGCAGGTCAAAAACTGAAGATACCACAAGCTGACATGTCAGAACTAGACAAATGACTAACACTGACAGAAATCCTGAACCAGTTATTTCAATATGCATGCACATAGCCTTGTTGTTAGAAAAACATGTCATATCTCCTAATACATAAATCTATTGAGAAAGAAAACTTACAAAATAACTTCTGCTAAATGTAAGTGGAGGAATGGGGAATCTCGTAATGTCTTTAGTTGGGGGAAAAAAAGCTTCATGAATACAGTATTTTAAATTCATTAATTCTAAAAGTGTGAATTATATATATATATATAATTTGGAACCACATACGAGGAACACTTGATGAATGATGATTTTGAAGGAATGTTGTCTGCAACAGGATTCTGGGAAGAAGCATTCTGAGTCACAAAAATAGAAGGGACGTTCTCCTCGTCATCGCTGCTCAACTCATAGGCTAACTCGTTCTGGGTCTCTACTTGGCCACCATGATCTTGCGTGAAAGAGCATCAGTTCAAACCAATTAACATCATCTTTACACAGATCCTTGTATACAGTCACATCGGCCCTTTGATGATGATGGTAATATAATGTTCCTAATGAACCTTTAGGGACCACAAGAGTTAAGTGTCTATGGCCATGCATAAAATATTTATTAGATGGTTGGAATGAAATGTCTACACTCAGTTTCCCAAACAAAATGACAAACACCTTGTACTATGTCCAGCAGATCTGTCTTCTTCTGGATTTTGGCATAGGGAAACTGAATGGCCAAAGATGACAACAAAGCATTCAGTGGTCGCTGCAACAAAGGCTGGAGGGAAGGTTCCAGGGGCACTGCTGGACTAGGCACAGCTCGCTGAGCAGTAGGCACTATCTTGGCCAATGCCTGGGCAAAGTCACGGGCAGTCAGGGTGATGGCATCCACATCAAGCTGCAGCTTTTCAGAGGTTGTATATATTTGAGGGTAGTGACGCCGGAGAGCATTCTGTGTGGCGTCCGTGACCAGACATTTAATGTCTGCTCCGCAATAGCCTGTGGAGAGAAATAATACAGAAAGAGGTAAAAACTTTTGCTTGTACAACCACCAATTGGTTAGAATAGTAACCCTACATGAAATCTGATCAAAAATGATGTACTCCAAACAAATGAAAACCAAAGTTCTTCTGGAGTGATAAGAACATCACAAAAATGCAAATTTCTTTATCTAAATTTGTATTTCTTTAGCAATACTGTACATGACTCAAAGTGCTATATTCTCCATTAGCAATCCCTAAAGTGATTAGTGATCCCTACACCAGCTTCCCGCATGACTAATTCATATGATCAAGTTGTCTCGCCGGGAAAAAAGGATGCTTTTTTTTTAAACAGTCAGAATCGGATTTTGCGTAACAAAATCAGGCATTTCCGTAGGTCCGTAACAAGAGATTGATTTCCGTAGCAGATTACGGAAATTCCGTAACAGTTGGCAGCTCTGCTAAACGCACCCTCCAAACAAAAATAACCCACATAGCAACCCTGGTAAGCCCCCTCCCTGCATGCGCACAGTGTATGTCACCCGTGCGCACAGCTCACTGACTAGGTCAAGCTGACTTTCTCAAGCACTGTGCTGCTGGCAGGACGTGTTTGTAAGCTGTCTCCCACCTCCAGCCTTCACAATGTGGCTTTGCCTTGGTGGTCCTTCTTCCCTACCTTTGCGCTGCGCCGATGGTTTTTACAGGGAAGTGATTTGTGCTCTTTCCTTGCTTCCTTCTGTCTTACGTATGCTCTTTGTTACACCTTTGCGATCTAGCCTTTTTTGTCTCAGCCGGGTTTTCTGTAGGGGGGGGGGG
>SMGT01005166.1:91581-154691 GCA_004794575.1 Lanistes nyassanus
GGGGGGGGGGGGGGGTTTACAAGTCTCTGGGTGGTGACCTGGTCGTGTTTGATTGTACTCATGCTTTGCTGTTGTTTTTTGTTTATGCGCCACGACTTACAGTAACTACAGTCACCATGAGTACAGTGTTTGCTTTGCTTGTTGTTTGCTCTGTTCTTACAGTGTCATGCTGCTAGGCCCCTACCTCGAGTTTGGACAGGAGTGCCCACCGGGATCGTCGGGGCCAGTTGGTCGCCCCTGTGTGTCTCGCGCCCTTGGGGATGGATTTGGTTCGCCCCCCCCCCCCTCCCAACGGCGAATTGGGTCTTCACTCCTCAGCTCCGTATGCACCCATGCAGTAGAAGTCCCCGTCTCTCGCAGCTCGGGTGCCTCTGTCAGTCCATGAAACACCGTCATCAGATGGACGCTATTCTCCACACTTAAGGATCTGGACTTTGCAACTGATCTGGCACTAGTCTCTCACACCCTTCAGCATATGCAGGGCAAGCCAGACAGATGGAACCAGTACAGTTCTCAAGTTGGCCTAAAGATCAGCCAGAAGAAATCGGAAGTGATGACCATGAACACCACTACACAAACTCCCATCAAATCATCCTGTTCTGAATGTCCTTTTTACTTCCACCATCTGGTGTGATGCTGCTGCCTAGGTACACAAAGCTTTCAGTAAAACGCAGATCGCTGTCGTTGACTTTGATGAGAATATAGCACTTTGGGTCATAGTACAGTAATGTGACAAGAAACTTTCTCTTGAATGTTCAGAGCCAAGTAAACCCTTTCCCTCAGAACCACCCCAATCTAGGAAAATGCAGCCATTCAATGGGTTTCTGCCTTTGAACAAAACATGAAGGAAATCTCAACTGTATATCCTGTACAGGATTTTGTCCATTCTGCAAGAGAAAGATGACTGCTCGTAATGCTAACATAACAAATATTTTACCTGCACACTTGACAGCCAATTCCGATGTGAACTCCTCACGTAGCCCTGGTGTCCAGTCTCTTGTGTGTATCCGTAAAATCTTTTTTCGATCCTATAAAGGACAACAGCTTCTAGGAAAAGGCCTGAACTCTTTACAGTTTACCATCAATAACCTAGCATCGACACTATGGTTACCTTGTTTCTATTAAAATTACACTAAAAATTTTTACTAAAAAGTAATTTTTCTTGCTAAATTATCCTTAGAAATTGTTAAGATTTAATAGATTGTCACTTTAAAAAAAAAATTGACAGTTCATTGTGCTTCTAAATCACCACGACTGGAGGCTATACCTTGATTCAATCTCTTCATGTTTGCTTCCAACCATGTTGTTTATAATTATAATCATTCCCCGATCCCAAGCCACAAATTTCAAAATGAGTGCGCATCATCGACCCGCAACATCTAAGTACTTGAGAAGAGAATGTAATGAAAATAGGATATGTTGTGTAAAATTGCATGGACATTCAGAATATGGCACCAGAACTGATATAACTGAAGAAAAAGTTTCCTTCTTCACGACTTTATGCTACAGTTTACTTTTAAATCTTTTAAAAGAGACAGAAAGACTTTGCGCGATATTGCAAAAGATTTGGGATGAGGGAAGACAGATTTCTTGCATCCAATCTGATCGCGAGAGTGTACTTCGAGAATGGAAAAACAGTGACTGTTCCAATCTCAAAAACATCAAGAAAAGAAAGGCGGTCTACAAAGATACAAATAAATCCATGTGAACCTGATTTTGCATTGGCAATCAAAGAATCTACCAGTTAGTGGATGTATGATGCAGGCATAATTTTATGCTAGCCACCCCACCCTCCTCAACCTGTCTCTTGCTCCTCAATTGTTTTTTCTGTCTCCGATTATTAAATGAGGTGTGATAAAGTAATTTTAATTATTTCACCATCAATTTTGAAGGGTGTCATTGCAAATGAAGGTATTAAGCTTTTAGTGTAAAATCCTCTTCTTGCAAGCACATTTAACATCGACATTTTTGTGTAGGTCACATTTAAATGTTGTCTGCCCGAGAAAAAATTCTGTCGATACACATGAATCTAATTTACTTTGCAAGTTGCGATCTTAAATCCAAATGATCCATTAAAAATATTAAACCTGAAATTGTGTAGTTTATTCAATTTAACTTTTTCCTGGAAGCACATTTGCTCACACACGTGACATGATGATGCCATTTCCAAATGTACACTGCACATACTGTACAGAGCTTGTGGCCTGTAATGTGCGATCTTATAACTAATTTTTAAATAATCTGTATTAGATTGTAAAGGAGGTCACTACAAATACATTTCATTTATTTAAAGAACGAAGGAGGACAGAGCGCTATAAATCATCAAACGATAATCCCAACAAGGTACTGGCAGCGCTAGACACACCCGTATGCTGACGTATGCAACCAAGGGAGCCTATCATACCCAAACACGTAGCAAAGAGAGAGTTGAAAGTAAGGAGCATGGCAGATCTTCAAGTGCTTTCATTTCTGATCATTTTGCATTTTATTTCATTTAAATATATGCACTAACACCCTAGATATGGCGTTTTTACTAACGTACTCCTAAATTTCTCTAAAATCTTGAAAATTCTTGCCTGTTTAGAACATAAAAATAGAAAAACGTGTGCCTAATAAAGGGTTAAACCATGAATTATTAAGAGTTAAGGGGAAAGAAGACTAAATAGACCAGCTGTGCATGTAAAATGTGCAGGTCGAATCAAACCTGTACGAGCTACAACAGTTCTTACCTCCAGATTAGGCAAAGGAAAATGGAACTCCTTATCAAAGCGTCCAGGGCGGCGGAGGGCAGGGTCAATTGCATCAATCCTATTGGTGGCTCCAATGACGATGACCTCACCCCGTGAATCCAACCCATCCATGAGTGCCAACAGCGTGGAAACAATTGAACTGTGGATCTGATCTTGTCGACTGGACCGGACAGGTGCCAACCCATCGATTTCATCAAAAAAGATAATGGATGGCCTCATTTCATATGCCTGTGCAAGCACAAAATTGAGTTTGATAAAAGAAAAACAAAACAGTCAAATGCAATGGAACCATGCATGCACACAAATACAACTGAACGTTCAGGCCACATTACTTCGGTCATACATGCACACATACAACTGGACTTTCAGGTCATGATACTTCAGTTATAAAGCAGCGGGAAACTCAAACTAACTTTATGGAATCATTCATTCAGATAAGGTGGGTCTCATTTTTAAATGGCATAAGTGAAATATGTGCTATGGTTTCTTTGCTGTTATGTCTTCTTTTTTTGTTGGGGTGGGGCAAGCAGTTTTCACGAGATATCAGTTGCTGACCTTGTCAAAGAGAAGTCGCAGCTGGCGTTCAGCCTCCCCAACCCACTTGCTCAGACAATCAGCGCCTTTGCGCATGAAGAAAGCCACACGCTCACTGCCCTGACTGCATTCATTAGCCAGTGCCCTGGCTACAAGGGTCTTGCCAGTTCCTGAAACAAATTGCACGTTTTTTGGACCCTTTTGTTTTCCAAAACACAAAGTGATTCCATCATGTCGGCTAAGCACTCATGGCAGACAAACCTGCAGTGACTTGCAAAGAACAGTGATCTTCTGGAACCAAACAGTTTAGTAACAAAGTCTGTCACAATTGGTCTCCTGCGAAGAATCAAACTAAACAATAACAGTGACAGACTGCCTTCTGTAAGTTCCAAGCAAACACCCATAAAAGAGGTCCACAATTTTTTTTAAGTCAGAAATAAATACTCACCAGGGGGTCCATAAAAGATGACCCCTCGTGAAGGAGTCACCTTGAACTTTTTGTAATACTCGGGATACAACAATGGAAATACAATCATTTCTTTCAGTGCCATCAGGTGTTGTGTCAGGCCACCTATGCTATCAAAAGTGACCTGTAGGCAAGAAAAGTCAACAGTCACCAAATAATTATTTTCTGTGCAATAATACAAGGTTATCCCCCAACTTATTGTTTTTGCCCTCTGAAACACTACAAAAATAAATATAAAAATATAAATTTCCAGATTTCTTAAAATAAAATCTATCTGTTACAAGAGTGGAGAAGTGCAGGGTTCTTTCAAGATCTTGCAAACACCAAAAAAGATTGGGTAAACAGGTCTGCACATGCATGAAATTTTAATTCAACATCGTTCCATGAACTATACATTAGCTGTGATGTGCTCTTCCACATTTGGCACAACTTATCTGGCCTCTTGTAGTATACTTTTCATCGGTAATTAAGGCAAAATATGATTTCAAAAAAATTTTGAATAAACCTTTCAATACCTTTATATCCACCTTGATATTATTACTTCTAAGCTCCCATCCTCTACGTAATCAATCCCTTCCCCCAAACAAAAAGTTGTGACACTTGTATCTAACATGTGGTCAAAACAGTCTACAATCTTCGCTTGTTCCATTCCATTTGAAGACATCATTGCTTGGCAGTGGAAACATACACAAGCGGAAACATCACTTCTGAAATTACTATATTTCTGAACTATTTCTCTAAAGATAACATGATCAGAAGTAAGAAATAAAAGCATCCTGCTTATGAAGATATCCTTGAAAATGAGATTTTCCATCACTGCAGTATACTTACGGATGTGTCAATCTCCATTGGGTCCACATCTGCCAAACTTGCTCCAGCTCTGATGCGATCTTTTTTAACTGCCGATGCTGCTACTGTATCATTTAAGTTCAATGGCATTATTCTGAAAACAAAAAGACAGAAACTTTGTTAGAACTTTGAAGGGTCAGTTAACAGAAGGGTGTAAGGGTGTAAGGGTATAAATTAGCCAGCCCCCACCCACCCACCATCCCCAAAGCTAAAATTCTGAATCTATTTCCACTGTGGACCCTAGCAAAATTTAGATAGCAAATACTAAATAAAGTACAAAAAAGCAGCTGTGTGTGACTGTCCACGGTCCTTTACTTTTAAGCCAGAGTAAAAAGTAGATGAAGATGCATGAAACTGAAAACCAGCATCAAGTAAACAATGGAGCATCACACTCAAAGGCTGATGCTGGGATGGGGGCAATGGAGTCCCCCACCCCCCAAAAAAAAATTATGAAAGGCCAAATAAAACTAGAAACAAACAGAACAATTGGGGGGAAAAAACCTTCTCAACATTGACTTAATTATATAAACAAGTGCATATCACTCAAGGTCAAAGCTGATTTTAATAAACCCAAGGGGGTACATTTACAAAAATGGCTAAATTAAAATAAAACTATAGACAAAAGGAACAACAAAAATTCTCCACAGCAACTGGGTTATTACCTAACTAAACAGTGCAATAATTATGTTACTAGGTTATAATGGGCATTTTAAAACTGTGTATTGCACGCATCTTTTGTCATAAGATAGATCTTTTCATTCTGATTCCAGTGGATGTGTCTGATAAATAATCATGAATGAATGAAATTGTTCATGATCGTTGGATTATTGCCAGTTGTTTTGCCATCTTCACACTCACACAGCAGCTAAACCATAAGCCACCAAAGCCCTAAAATTTTGTTTTTCAATCTTTATCAGCACATAAGCAAAATCACTAACAGCAGTTTCATTCAGTGTATTCCATTACACATAAAAGTGGTAAAACTTCGATAAAAGTAATGCTGCATCACTGGAAAAGAGTTACAGATTGCATATTTCAAGCAGGTTTATTTTGTAGAGGGATTCATAGTCGAGTCAAAAGAATGATAATTTTGAAAATCTTAGTGATATGCAGAACTAACTCATTTTTTTCTAGAAAGTTAGATCACATAATACTGATGTAATACTGTCCAAAAGTTAGCAAAATATAAAGCTTGACACAATGGCAAAAGGTCAATTTTTTATGAATTTTCGTTAATTATAACTTTTTCCTTTTTAAACTTACAAAGATGTATTAGGAGTCAAAATGTTCACTATAATAAATAGAATCAAATGCAAGTGAAATCTTTAAAAACAAAGACAGATACTGACCCAACCAGAAAATTCACCCATTACAAATTTTTCTTTCTGACATTTTTGAAGCTGTAGGGGGAAGCTGCATATCAGCATGTTCCGTGGCTGAGGTTTAGCATAACACCGAAGACAAATGCAGACAAGGAGTATTTTTCATTGTTAAGAATAGAATAAGTACAGTCAGGCCAACATTATGTCAAATCGTGTCTTCAAGATTGGATGACAGCAATTTATAGACATGTGACCTGGTTTTTAGATGCAGTGTACCATGTTAAGCTACTCATCACATGTTGACTTAATTCCAGATATGTTTAGAATGCAGCTCGAAAACACCCTCAGATGATACTGATCATCCTCTGCAATGAAACAACACAGAAAACTATGCTTGCTAATTCCTGGATACAAAATATCATTACTAGTAGACTCAAGTAGTGCAATGACAATGAATGCGAACTGATGTAATTTCTCGCCTGGAAATAGCAGACACAGGGGATTAAAATGATACCAAAAATATTCTAAAAGTTTTAAAAAGATCTAAAATTATTCTGTATGTAGTAAACATAAGCCTGGAGAGGTGAAATATCATTACTTCCAAAAACATAAACAAGGCAATCAAGGGAAGTCACTGTTTCCGACTCATAAAGCTTAACTGATATTTAAAAAAAACTGATGTTTCTTTTGCTAAATTTGTTCCTTAGTCAATTTCTAAAGTAGGCATTATGGTTGCACTAATCATTAGAATTTCAGAAAAATTACAGAGGGTTTGAAACTGCACAACCCTTTGTACCATAGTGATACTAGGCATGATATGATACAATTGTGATTTCACCATGTTTAACTGCTGCTATAATCACCTATACAAAAATTGTAACAGAAAAAGTTAATACTTAACAAGAAGAAGTTTTAAATCCAAGTGCTGTTCGGTACTTTGAAGAATATTTGATTCTTCGGCCTCGTGTGCTGCGTTATCCCCCATCGCCTGAACTATAACGCCTATTGCTAAGGCACGCAAACACGACCTTTGCTCAAAGGAATTGTGCAAGCATGTAGTTTGTCGGACGAAATCAAGGCTTATACAGGTTGAAAGAGGACATTTTGAACTTTTAACTTGTAGAAACTTCAATTCAAATTTCAAGGAAAAATGCATAAAACAGTAATTTTAAACTTTTAAATCTTATTTTGAAACCTTTATTTTGCTTAGTCATTAAAAATTACACCATCTTAAAGAGCATTCAATGTTCTCCAAGTTAAAAGTACCCAATCGAGGTTCTGCTCTGCCTGCGCCAAGAGAGTGAAAGAGCATGGGATGAAATAATATCGCCCAGCCAGGCCTCACGATACCCTGCTGCTGGGAAATTGGCTGGTATTTATTAAAATAAATTTAAATAAATAATTTACAATAAATTTAAATAAATAATTTTAAATGAATTTAAATAAATAATTTAAAATAAATTACTAATATCACAAGTTTAAAATTGGTAACAATCATAGCGGCAGCCACTTTGTCGCTGCTGTGCAAGGAGGTTTGGGAGTACCAAATATAAGTAAGATATTGCAAACAGCTGACAAAGATTGAGGCAAAAAATTTCTCCTCACATGCACGGATTCATAAATGATTGCAATCTAAAAGGGAGAAGTGAAAACTGTACCTGCTCTTAGCCTTGGCAATACCTCTGGCTTTTCTGAGACTGAAGCGCTGTTCGTCACTGATTTCTTGGTCATCATCATAAAAGTCAGAGGATGAGGAACTAGAGCTCCCATGAAATGCTTCTTGTTTTCTGGAAGAAAAAATGCATCATGAAAGAACTTTAGTTAGGTAACAAATGTTGTTAAGCTACAATTCATGCAGGAATTGGGGGACTGAGCATATGGTACTTTACACCATGAAATGTTACACAAAATCCAACACTAAACACAACAAATGTAACATTAAAGCTTTTCTGACAAGAAGCCAGGGTTTCCCATGGTTCTAAAATTTGAGGGTGACAATCACCCCCCAAGTCTTAAGTTTTGAGGGTGGTTTTTTTTTCAATATTAGGGGATGATGGTGACCCCCAAAATATTTTTTTTCTACTGAAAGCAGTATGTGTGCTTAGTTAAGTATTAAGTAATCATCTAAGTAAATAACTATGGTGTGAGAAGGAACAACAGAAACAACCTAAGCTGATTTCTGCTAACTTCAGTTGCTAAGCAGTACTGGGGGGTGGGGGGGGGAACGTGTGGATGGTACACACGTTCCAAATGTTTAGTGTGATTTTACAATTTTCGTATGTAAGAAAGCACAATTGTGTGTAAATTAGGAACCCTGGTAGCTAGCATGAGAAATTCACACCCTAAAACAAAGTCAAGGAATAAAAAAATCATTAAACGATCAATACGATTTTTCTAATAATGGTACCACTAACAAGAGGAAGTTCAATATGTTAAAATGAAGTGTGGGAACCAAAACAAAAACTATTAAATAATAAGATTTTGCCAAAAGAACACTTTCTCTCTCCGGAAAGAAATGACAGCAGGAGGGACAGTATCAATGCCCTCAATGCATCTATGGCCAAGGGCTATCCAAAGAAGGAACTATAATATACATGCCATCACAGTCAAGGCTATCCAGATTTTGAAATTATTCCCACTCCCAGTTCTTTCAAATACCTTTCACCTTTTTCATAAGAACTGAGATGTAATATGACACAGTCCATCTAAAACTAGACTGGATCATGTGACAGTTCTTTTCAAAACAGAAACCATGAGGATTAACAATCAGCAGCAAGACCAAATCCAGTTGCAAGGAGTGGACATCAAGGACATGGACAAGTTTGTCTACCTGGGCAACGTAGTAAGCAAGGATGGAGGAGCAGATGAGGACATCAGGAGCTGCATCAACAAAGCCAGGCATGCCTTCAACACCTTACGTCCCATCTGGAACTCCACAGCCCTTTCACGACAAACCAAAATTCGTATTTTTAACACCAACGTGAAAGCAGTCTTGGTTTATGGTTCGGAAACCTGGAGACTGACCATGACAACCACAAGTAAGCTCCAGACCTTCATCAACCGCCGCCTCCGAAACATCCTGCACATCAGATGGCCAGAGAAAACTTCCAACATCAGCCTATGGAAGAGATCAAAACAGATCCCCATCGACCGAGAAATCAGAAGAAGAAAGTGGGGCTGGATAGGCCACACCCTCAGAAAGAGCTCTGATAACATCACAAGGCAAGCCCTTGACTGGAACCCACAAGGGAAAAGAAAAGTTGGCCAGCCAAGACAGACATGGAGGAGGTGCACGGAGGATGAAATGAAGGCAGCCGGATGGACATGGGCTCAGCTGAAGAAGACCGCCGCGAACCGAGTCCGCTGGAGGAGTGTCGTTGAGGCCCTATGTTCCCGGGTGGAGCAAACAGATTAAAGAGAAGATGCTTCTATTTTTCTGCTAGAAGTTTAATAATTAACACGAGATTCACAACATGTGGCCTTACCTAAGTCTGGCTTCATGTCCTCAACTGCTATAATCACCTGGTCAACATAATCATGTCACAAAACTCTCAAGTGCTCCTGTACTCATAACTGGAAAGTTGAATTGCCAACTTTCGTGATTTGAAAAGGCCACATTTATGTGTGGGCAGGTGGGACGAGTAGGGTTGGTAAGGAAGCTGTAGAGAGGAGAGTCATGTGGTGGCAGACTTGTACTAGATAACTTGGAAGTAACGGAGACAATAAGAGCTGTAGAGAGAAGCGTAGGGTGGTGACAGACTACCTTTACTAAACGATTTAGATGCCTAGGACTGGGAGGTAAGAGAGACAGAATGGGAGCTGTACTGAGTAGTGTCAGGTGGCAACGTGCATTTAGACACCTAGGAGGGAGGTGAGTAAATGAATAAATAAAACTTTTGACAACAGCAATACAATAGCATTAAGCTGCGTGGCAATGATAAAGGGTAGGTGGGGTGTGAGAGAAAGATCAGCTTTCTAGAAGTGCAAGCACATGAAGCAGCTGAGACAGAGTTCCTCACTATCTGTCAGTTTCATACTGCAATGTGATCACTGTTTGAATCAAGCCACTGATTCTTATGATGGACTCTGGCTGGACTTTCTGCTCATGATACTGCAGTTATACTTTACTGGGCATGCTAGAACCATTAAAAAAAAACTCCAGTTGAGATAAACACATTTTTTAATCTATTGGAGTGTTGATCCTAAGCAGGGTTGCCAACCCTCAAGGAAAATGAGGCAGAATGTTTGGAGATGGGCAATGTACTTAACTCAGTGTATAGTTCAAACCATAGGTAATTTAATAAACAGCACCATTTGTGTCTCATTTTAGCTAGTCTCATTAAGAGTAATTTAATTACAGGGTACTTTTGACTGTAATTTTGGTCGTCTTTTTCTTGGGCGGAGGACGTGCATCATCATGCTCTTCTTTTGATGCCATTTCAAGTAGATCTAATCCAAATTGCCTTGCCAACTTGATTCTGATTGGTTGTTTGTGGACATGGTTGTAAAAGTACAACTGCTGCGGACTCGCGTCACTCACAAAAACCTAGCCCCCCCCCCCCCACAACTTCTGTGAAATGGGCTTCAGAAACAAGACAGTAGATTTTGTATTGCACCATCATGTACAAGGACTTTTTTTTTTAAGCTACTGAGCGGAATACAGCATGGTTGAGCGCAACAAATTCCACACAAGGTGGAATAGTTGGCAACCCTGCATAATATCCTCAACTCCTTTTGTGTCGATTCATCCCAAATCCACATGCATTCATGTTGTGATGTACTCTTACCGCAAAACCTGTCCTTACCACAAAAACTTCACCCATTTTCCCACCCTAGATACTACCACTGAGCAAGTACAAACTGCTGAAGACTGTATATCGTTATGTAGGAAAGATCTTTGTCATATTTTGCCACAACTAGATGGAACACTATAGCCATCTAATTCCAGACATATGTAAAAGATAATTTTTTTGGCTCTTGAGGTCACAGTTTCGAAGTAGTCTATTTTGTGGTCTAAGACAAGGAACTCTATAGAAAAATGATTCTGGTATTGGAAAGCGACAGTGACACCCCTTGCTGGCAAACCACTTTAAAAAAAACGTTTTTTAAGTCACTGGAGACCCCTTTCCAAAGTGCCAACAACTGTAGCAAATTTCTATTACAGTATGAGCATGCCGTCTCCTAAGTCATCAGAATGGGTTAAGGATAGAAAAAGACTTATGATGATCAAACTGTAACTCTCTCAAAAAAGTACTATACAATGAGGGGACAAACTACCATTTTCCTTCAATGTTTTAGCAACATAGTTGTCTGGATTTCTTTAGTCACTTTAACTCACTTGTTTGAAACATTTATAAAGAAAAATGGAACACTTAGAATATGTATTTCAGTTTCAGTGCAAGTTAAAACTAAAGGTTGTTCAAACACACTTGTTAAAAAATGGAAGGTTGCATGGTTTTTTTTTGGTTTTTTTGCATAACTGCATTTTCTATTTAAACAGAAAAGAAAAAATACAAAATGAAACTTTTCATTTTAGACTTCAAAAATGAAAAATTGGTACCATTTTGTATTTTCCATTTTCTGCTCATGAGAGAAGCTTCAAAATGCCTAAAGGAAAACAGCGCCCGCTGCTCCTTTTCCCCATCAGCTGGCACTCAGTGAGCGTGGGCTTGCCGTTATGGCGTGACATCAGAGATCTCGACTGGTGTCGTGGGGAAGAAAACTGCTCTCGGTCAGCAGCAAACCTGTGACAAGATCTGGAAAGGATGGACAAAAGAGAAAAGAAGCCCGACAAGTTCAAGTACAAAGCTAGAAGTTGTGTTGGACTGCTGGATGAACATAAGACAGAAATTTCATCACTGGATCATGCTGATAAATGCAACCCTGGCCATAATTCAATCGTATCCCATCAAACATACCTGTGATATTCATACCATTATTTTCTTGCCTCACTGTTGTCATAAAGCACAACTTCTAACAAGTACATTAACACGTCAGGCTTCTTTTTCACCACTGATACTGTGATAGAAACCTGTTTTCTTAACCCTGACACCAGTTGAAGTCTCTGGCATCATACCTTATCAATATCAGCAAGCTGTCTGCCCACAGTACCAGCCAATGCGGAGAAGAAACAACAGACGCTATTTCGTTTGCATTTAGGCTGGCATGCATATTTTCAGGAACTCTGTGTATCCTTGTATTTGGGGGTGAAATATTTGAACAAATGTTCCTAAGTGGCACAAAAGTGGGCAGGTATGGATACCTTGTTAAGATGAGCACATTCATTTTGTCCCCTAAACCCTGTGTTGACTCCTATATGCTTCTAAATTTATTTACCTGGACTTATCACTTCTGTGAGCTGGTGAACGATAAGTTTCTCTCCTCTTCTGTGCTTTTGATGGGGTTCCATGAACAACTGATTGCGACTTTGGCCTCTTCTTTGAAGCTTCTGAAAGGAAAGATCTCGTCACTACCTTGAATTGACAACAGAATAACACTTCGCATGGAATCTAAAACGTAGGATGCTGCTTTAGCTTTCAGCAGAAAAAAGTCATTTGCGCCTGACTTAAAAACCCAAACACAACTCACCTACTGCAGGTTCGCTGAGCAAAATTCTAGGCTTTCGTTCCCTTAGAAAGTAGAATGGTTTTGGCTGTGTTTCGTCTTCAGTGTCCCCTTCATCATCTCCCTCATCATTGGATGCATCTACCAAAGTAATTACACTCATAAACAAATCATAGCATAGACCCTACACCAGGGCTCATACACATATTTCAAAGAAAAATTCAAGGACTTTTTTTTAAGGAACATAATCAAGTGTCGCCGAAAAAAAAAACAAAACCAAACCCTAAATGGATGTAAATCTGAAGTCTTTTCTTTTTCTCTCCACTCTGAAAGTGTTTTGCAATTCCACAATCTGGAAGCATTGCAGCAAACAAAGTTTAATTGATTTTACATGATTTAAAAACTAAAGCTTAGGTGGTTGGTTGCACCCTGCAGAGTATAGGGGATTTCAGCTCTGAGTACATCTGCTCATTGCACAACACTTGCTATTTTCATGAACGCTGGTGCTGGCCCTTTGTTGTCTGTCACAGGTTGAGACAAAATATCCGAACATGAAGTTCCATAATATTTGCTCCAAAGTCAATAAAGTCAACAACGGCACTGCCACATGACTAGCACTCATCAGAGTTTGGTGTGTCTCATTTGAATGCCAACTCTCACATGGAGCAGGCATCAAAAGACTCCTTGCATACACAGAAATAACCTGCAAACTTGTTCGACTTGTGTTCACAAAACCACTGTGAATTTTCTTTTCCAACCGCATGTTAAAAATGCATGCTCCAGCTCGCACGGCCATAAATCAGATGTAAAAATAACTAGCTAGAAAATCACAAAAAGGAAAACACAATCCTTCATGGAACAGGAAATGTGTGAAAGATTTCTAGAGATGCTCAAAATACACAAGAGATAACCCAACATTGTTTTTGTTTACCCTCCTTGGCCATAACAGAAAAAAATTTGCCAATGTATCATGGAAAATAGCAACGCACTAATTTTTTGCCAAATGTGTTTTCACTATAGATATTCACATTTTTCTCTCTTGGTATCTTTCATAAAACTGACAGAATATTGCACAAAAGTTAGATGTTCAAAGGCTTTTAGTGTACCAAGCTGAGTCGGATTTCAAGTATATTCAAAGATTTCAAAATGGGTCTCTAGAAACTGAGGACTCTCAAGTAGTTGCAGAGATGAGGTCAATCCTTTGGATGCAAGATATTCATGTGCTTTATAAACGTTAACTTACTCCAAGGAGCGTACAAACCCTGCCACAAACAATTTCAAGCAAACACCCTAAACATAATTTAACACAGAAGTTCCAAATTAAGATCTGACTTCATCAAAAACACAGATGTACATAACACATGCAGAAGCACCCATGCAAGTACATGCAAACACACCCATTTGTGCACATACATTCATGCACACAGCTCACCTGTATTTGAAATTGAGTTACTATAGAGATGGCCGATAGTCTTTTTGTTTCTTGCTCGTTTCACTCGGCTGTACATGTCGTCAAAGTCCTAAACAATATCAAAGCAATGCTTACTCATGGGTTGTTTCTATAAGTGTCAACTCTGTCACACTCAGGAGCTGTATTCATGGCAGTTAGTTAAGCCTTTGCTGGCTATTGTGAATGGTGGTTTGTCATGTAATAGCGATCTGTTTAGTCTTATCACTATGACACAAATTGATCCTTTAAATGCTCATACTGCTAATTAAAACGCAAACATGAAATCTTAAGAAGAAAAACATTGATCAAACAATTTAATGAAAACTGTTATGATTAACCCGACCTGTTTAAAGTCTGTCCTAGCAAAAGCCATCTGCTCCTATGCAACAGTATGAGTATGACTGAGCAGTTACAAGTTGTAGTTGGAAACACAGCAAAGAAAATTTAAACTGTCAAAAGAGTAGAGAAATGTTTTTTCTTCCGTGAATGAAAGCATCGAAGAAAAAAAATCAGAAAGCATAAGCATTCATTTTTCAGAATCCATCAATGAGAAAAGGGCAAAAAACATTCTGCACTTGGTTGTCACTGGAATTATTCACCTTGACAGTCTGGTTTAGACATAAAAGTTCATTTGGCGATAGCTGTAAACTGTTGCTTTAACTCATTCGCGCTGTGTATGGGAAATAAACGATACAGCATAGGTCACGCTTACTATCCAATACGGGAAATAAACGATGCAACTTTGAAAATTTATTTACGGGGAATCGCTAATCGTCTAAGGTAAAGAACTCCTACATTAGAAAGCTGATTCATTTCTTCACGAGTTGCTTCCCTTTTCTGTGTTTAAACTGCCGCGACTTATTTCTGGTAATAACTTGAAAGATGTGTCCCTACATGTGGTCTATCACTTGAGAAATGCTAGATTTACTCTTCAAATTACACGCTGAAGAGCAAAATGACATTGTTTCGCAAATTTACTGTGATAAAGTGGATGAAGACAAGAGTATTTGTGCCTTAAAGACCCAAGAAAGTGATTACGAAGAGAAAAACGTGCCTGCACGTGTAGAAAAACAATGTCGTGACACTGTGTACAAGAAATGGCGAGGACTTTTTGATTTCTTCAACTTCAGTTGTGTTTCCATCAAAGGATTTTACAAATTATGGAACAAGGTCCAAGACACACGGTAAGAAATGAGTTTTCTTTATTTATTGTAGTTCGATAATATGTTTAAATCATTTTTCTATTGTTTTGGGGGATTTTTTAATGAATTTTTGAAAAAAGGCGAAAAACCCTGCGGCCACGGGGACGGTTCGAGCTACGAAGGCTGGGTCACAATTGTGTTAATACACTAATGAGCTGATGCAGTAAAAAGCTTTTGTTACAGCCATGTCAGATGTTGATTCCAGGTCAGGAAGCAGGGTGGACATTTCAAAATAGCTTTATTCTTTTAACGGATGCCATGACTATCGATGCATTACTATTCATTTCCTGAAGTTATTTAAGTGTTGTAATGCCCACAAAGGCATCACTCCAACAAAGGAAGGTGAATGAATGCAAGAGGAGTGATCACAGTAAGAAAGTTATAACACACCTTTTCTTCATTCTCTGGTGGGTCACTAGGCTGCTGTCTCTTAGTCCTGGTACTTCTTCCAACCCCTACACTGCTGCCATTCTGAAGTCCTTGCAAGGTTGGCTTTTTTACCACGCGACGAACCCTGGTTGATACTTTGCTGCTAGAGCTGTGATGAATGGCACTGTTATTCAAGTTATCTTCCAAATTTTCATCATCATCCTCGCTGGAAAGCTCACCATCATCATCTTCCCTTTCAACCTGCAATTCAGAAAATCAGATGCCCAAAAAATTGAGTTGCAACCGTCAGTTTCTATGAAATCCTGTCCCTTATAATTTCAGTGTGACAAATCATAAATGCTTTTGCAAAACATCCTGTTATTGCATAATATATTGGTACAATTTATTTGTAGCAGCTGACATTAATATATAACAGTTTTTCACATTGTTATTGCTGAAATAAAATGTATTGAAAATCATTTCCTGTTCTGAAACTCCGGGAAAGTGGCAAAAAATTACATAAATGGGGGGTATTTCAATACTTGTTTATGCATTAAATAGTAACTAGTACATGATGTGAAACACATGACTGGCATTTTAGCTGCCCATTTTTACAAATGGCAAACATCTGCATGCCTATAGCTGCATCTGCCAATGACAGGAAAAAAAAGAATTACTAGAAATAACCCTGGAATTTTTCACCCAAAAGTGTATTAAAGGAGGGCTTGACAAATGGCCAACAGTACTGTGTCAATAACCCTCAACATCAAAGGGACACATCAAAACTTACACATGAAATTATTTCCAATAACAGTTCAAGTCATACTTTGTTATTTAACTCTTTGTACCCGCAGGCTAAGTCCTATGTAGAAACCGTAGAGGCCGCATAGATTTACACGTTTTTTAAAAGAATACTACTTAAAAACTACCACACTCACAATAATTTAGTTTACATGTTTAGAAAGATCTATTCTTCTACATTCCAATGCAAACAATACTTTTAGTTAGAAATATTAAATAGTGCTTACTATTTGGTGCCAAATGTAGTCACCTTTTGCACCAAAAAAAAAATTTAACCAAAAGGAGGTTTCACTGCTTGTACACTTCCCACAGGTAAATAAATCCAGTAATCAGGAGTATTCCACTTTGAATCTGTTGGTGAATGGTTCCACTTTGAATTAAAACAATTCCACCCTATCGCTTTCAAGATTATCAGGGCCGCAGATAGCCGAAAGGTCCGCTTCGCAGGTGTCGCCATTTTGAATGACAGAAGTAGACCGGCCAGTCACTGCACTTAATCTCGGTTGGCAAGCCGAAACACTTTCCAAAACTCATTTAGACAGTGCAGGGGAAACAAGCGATGATAGAGCTTTACAATGAAACAAAGTTTACTTCCCTTATACCGTTAAATGCGTGGCTGCAAATTTTTAAATCTGTCACTAGAAACCCTGGTGCGTCGGCCTCGACGGGCACTCAGCTGTCACTAGAAACCCAGGCGCGCCTGGTACAAAGAGTTAAACTCAACCTTTCTGAAAGCTAGTGATTTAAGTTGGTTGTGTCATCTGATGCCAATCGATGGCACAAACATATTAATAAATCAACTTAAATTATTAATTTATTAAATTAACTCCATAGCAGACAGCTTGTGACAGCATTTCCTTTTTTACTTATAATTGGGGTCAATTATCTAATAAATTTAGCAGTCATTATTAACACTGATATGTTGTAAAACAGCCTGTGAAAATGTTTTTAACTCTTCTGAGCCGTATGGAATGCAAACCTGCCCCGCCATTAGCAGGGCTGACTGCCTGTTGACAGACACAAGTGGCATATGCATTATGAATTTTAAAGATTTATTTGCTAATTGTTTAAGGGAAAGAACTCTTACAATCGAAAGCTGAATCATTTCTTCATGAGTTGGTTCCCTTTTACTGTGTTAAAACTGACAATGAGACCGGTTTCCAGCCATAATTTGAAGTGAGTATCCACATGTGCCCTGTCACTTGAGAAATGCTTGATTTACTCTTCAAATTACACGCTGAAGAGGAAAATGACATTGTTTTGCAAATTTATTATGATAAAGTTGATGAAGACAAGAGTATTTGTGCCTGAAAGACACAAGAGAGTGATTACGAAGAGAAAAATGAGCGAGTGTTGTAAACAGTATCAAACAGACTGTGTATAAGGAATCGTGAGGACTTTTGGATTACTTCAACTTCAGTTGTGTTTCCATCAAAGGATTTATAAATTATGGAACAAGGTCCAAGAAACACAGTAAGACATGAGTTTTCTTTGTTTATTGATGTCTGCAACCAAGTTTAAATAACATTTTTATTGTTTTGGGGGAATTTTTTTTTGGAATTTTTGAAAAAAGGCTAACAATGCCCAGTCTGCCGGGACAGCTCGAGCTAGGATCGCTGCGGCTTAAATGTGTTAAGGTTTGTTCCGTTAACCCCTTAACTGCTACGTTACATTGTGTTCATATGCTTCCTATTTGCCAGGGAAGAAAGGAGATTTTTCACCTGTTTCACTAAAATTGCTCCTGTTGAGTCATTTATTGAGATAAATGCATGAAATTTGGACAATAAACTGGTAATACATTGTAGATTCATAAAAACTCAAAGTTGTTGAGATCCTACATTTATTGGATTTTTTTGTTTATTTTACTATGATTATGAAAAAATGTATGTTTACACACAAAGCATGTTTAATATTTTCGTGTATGTACACTTTCAAATGCAAAAAAATAACTTTGAAGTCCAGACCCTAAGCAGCCAACAGTCATTGAACAGCTTTTCCTTCAGGATTACTTCCAGTTTTGTAATTTTGTGATGGATCTGGCTTGACCGCGACTTGCGTCAGGACGCTTTGCGCCACGCCCTCTTCCTTGTTTACACCCCCAATTCCCCCTCCCTCTCGAGCCGATTGCACCTCTGCCTTTTATAACCCCTTACTTGCAGTTGTTTGTATTTCTGCCTCTACCTCTAAATCAAAAGTATATTTTGAAGCTACTCCACCGTCATCACCTGTGGGCACGAAGTCACTGTCACAGTCACTGTCAGTGTCACTCAACACACTCATACCACTCTCTCCAAAATTCGCTTGTGTTCTGTCTGAATCTTCGGCATCTGATTCTTCAAAATCTTCTTCTCCGCTGTCATTATTGTTTACAATTTTATTAACCACATCAAAAGCTGATAACCGACGAAACCTGGTTGATCGGTTGCTTGCTTCACCATCGACGAAGCCATCTTGGAAAAATTACGAGGTGCTTGCACTAATTCTCATTAGATTGCTTTGAAAATCTATGATCCGGCGAAATAAAGGGAGGCAATCTATTCTTGAATCATTTTCTCAGCAGCGTTAACAACTGGGAGAGTTTTGTCCCTTTAATTTTTTTGCCTAAACCATGTTATCCAGCGCCCGTAAGAGATACGTTCCCTGGCGTACGACAATACAGAAGCAGGCCCGTACGTTATACGGTTGGGGCAGTTAAGAAGTTAAGTGTAACGACACCATGATCTGCACCAATCCCGTCAATTTTAAACCCAGAGCAATCATGCACATGCTGCCATTTTTTTTAGAGATCTCATAATAATTTCGCTGTTGCATGAAAGTTCCTTCTGCATAAAAACTGGAAACATTTATCATCGAAGTAATTAATAACTTCTTGGTTTTGTATTTCATTAACTGACGATGACTATCTAACTGGTAATTTATGCACGTAAGCCTTTAGGTTGTGAACATCAGTTTCACAGAACCGGCCCAGTAATTCCATAAAGCCTTACATGAGATAATTTCTTGGGGCTGCATCTAGAAGGGAAGTCACGGTCATCTTCCGATGTGTGATCAAGCTTGCAGACTTTGTGTTGTTTTCTTTCAGACATCTGGAACGAGGTGTCATTTACTACCCGTGCCTTTCTAGTTCTCCATGACATCAGCAGCGCAGTATCTAAGACAATTTTTTTTAAATTCACGTCACTCCTCTTTTTACCATTTTGTAAAAATGTTCACAGTTAAAAAGGTCAACAACAGAATATCAAGACCTAAAACTTAGTAGAAGACTGCATCTTAAGGTTTCTATAAAATGTGCAACACTGAAAAATTCTACACAAAATTGTAAAAATCGAAGTAAATGATTTCTTATACTTTTCATTTTGCTGAATTGAACTACCTAAATAAGGTCACCACACAACTCACCATCATCTGAAGAATCTTCATATACATAATTATAAGCTCTTCTGAAACAGAATACAAAATATATAATAAAATTCAAATTCTTTAACCAAAACTTACAAAATGACCAACCTATATTGCAGAACTGATAAAGAAACCTTTCTCCTGCCTTCAGACTTTGACATACAAAACTAGTCCAGGAATTATACTACGAACAAGCAAATTCCTTGACTTTACCCTGAACTTTGCAGGTGAACATTCTACTCTAGTTTTTCAGATTATTCCAACACAGAACTTTTTGAAAGTTCTCTGTAACCTAACCTAGCTGCCAGAGCTGAAACATGTGGAAGTACTTCTAAAATGCATAATTTGTATGTAGTATACATTATAGTTATGATTAAACTTTCCAACATTTGGTTGTCTGCATGGCAGTGTTGATATCTGTAGTAAACTAAATGGCTTGTAAGCAGAACATCAAAAGATATTTCACAGCATTCACAAATGGCAAGTTACCTTGGGCCTACCCGTGGTCGTAATCTTGATTCCACAATTTTCTCTTCAAAGATAGAGTGTTCTCCATTATAATCTACACCATTCTGGTCACTTTCATTTCCCTGCAAAAAAAAAAAAGTAATAGATTTGCATGCTACATTGTGAAATAGAGATTAGAAAGGAAATCTGTAAATGCCTAATAACATCCATTATTTATTAATTTGATATCTTAAGTCTTAAGAATTATTATAATATCCTGATCAAGTAAATGTACAAACTTGCATGTGAAGACAGGTTTATGTTAGGAAAACCACAATGTTACACTGTTGTTTCTTGATGAATGATGTTGACAATGAACAATATCTTATGAGTAGGCAGTAGAAGGTGGAAAGATTGATAAGGGTGCTGGGGGGGGGGGAGTGGGGGAGTGGGTGGAAATTGGAGTACACAGAAAGCACCACTTGCCCTATAGCCTGGGCTGTAAGAAAGGTCAGATACAAGATCCAAATGCATGACCCTCTGGGACTGTAGTACTGGTGGCAAGCACACACTCTGCTTTGTCTCTAGCAGACACCAACTTTTAAATTCCATAATACACTAATTTACGCGAATTACTGATTAATACACCAAGCCTAACAAACACTAAACAGTCCAAATGGAGATCAGAAGAGAAATTCGCAGTACATTTTTTTTCAACATATTTGGACAAAAAAGAATCTCCCACTTCTTTCTTTGCTGCAAGCTCTCTTATTTACCTCAATGTCTAGACAATACAGGCCACTCATATCTAAGCACATTGTATGCCTGGAAATGATACATTCTTTGGTTATGGATGACAGTATCCTGGCATAATATAATTCAGTCTAGATGAAACCTTTCCAAATATCATTTTATCATAGTACAAGCATGTATTATTTTAATATCTAGTAATTGTAAATTAGTAGTACTAGTATTCTGTCATTACCATATCCTATATAAAACTAAATTTATACATGCAATCATGTCCACAGTTTAATTTTACAGGAAGAAACAAATCTCATTTTTTTTAAAAAGTGCACGATTATTTTTCAAGAATCTGAATTAGCACCTGACTTTACCAAACAATTTGATTATAGTTTTGACTTCATCCTACAGAGATTCAGGTTCACATTGCTACTGTTTGTTTATATTGACTTATTGTATAAAAACTTGAATTTTTACATTTACCTTTCGTTCTTTTGCTTTTGTCACCTAGGACGCACGTGTTAATTGCTTCTACAAACTGACCCCCTAAAATTACAAAAGAAAAGTAATAATGATGTCAACTAGGCGCTAAGTAAATTGTAGATTCAGATTGTTGATTGTATGAAATTGTATCACCTAAGTATCTTCAGCTTTGTTAATTTGTACTATTCGTCCATTGTATTGTTGCCTGTTCAAAACAAAAAGAACTTACTATAGGCAAGTTCTGTATTCATGCACTATGAATGAAGAAACTTAACGGCAGTCACAGTACTTTTATTAGTAGACGCCACAAACTGAATTTGTTTTATTTCCTCTTGTGCTACTAGGTTTCATCGGGCATCCTACTTTTAGAGTAGCCCCCCTTCGCTGACCTACTAACGTCTTGGAGTACACTACATGGCAACACTACTATGCCAACACAAATAATTCTGCCGATCCTTCAACAATAATGACAAAAATTACTATTTAGAGGGTTGCTTTAAACACAGAAGATCACAACAGTAGCAATACCTGCGTCTCTACCTCAACATCCAAAAAAAAATTGCAGTGCAAACGACAACAGATTTGTGTTTTCTTCTGTCGGCCATTGGGCGCCAACACCAACTGACCAAGAACAATAAACTGTAACAGAAAAGTGCAACTTACATCTGCATCAATGGCATGGATCCTTGATTTTGCAGACCTCCTTTCTTCTAAAGTAAGAAATCTAGGAGGTGTGTCATTCGTCGGATCCCCATTATGCCTCGTCCGCACCATCCTCTCTCACAGCCCTTGCAGACGCAGACAGCCCAACCGTCCAACGTCGCGATCGGACCTATTCACAACCAGTGTTCAAGCCCTATTTTGAAAATTTATGCAGGCTTCATGTGACTTAACATACACCACAATTTTATTTTGTATTGTAGAAATTTGTAAATATAGATCGTTCAGGCTAATGTTATCTCATTTAGTTCCTTTAATTTAACGACACGTGGTCGAACTATATTTCTACTCGTCAGCCAATCACAACACGAGACATGACCTGTTGCTAGTCTACGTAAATTGTGATCTTTTGTTGCTTCTTCTGATTCACGTGAAACTTTTTTCCTGTAGTGCACAAATGTGATCTAAAGAGCCAGCTGATATTCTGTTGTTTTATAAAATAGATACTGAACGAAAATATGCACCGTGAAAGGCAAGTGGATATTGGCCATTCTTTGAAACAATACTTCGTGTCTGGGTACTTAATTTAGATCTATTCATTGTCTATTGAGCACCGAGGCAAATCAACGCCGTCACCAATGCACAGTATTTTACAGAAAAGTGAAGCTCGAGACAGTCTGCAGTTCTAAATTTAAAATGGTGCATTTGATGCGAGAACTGCAAAAGGCAAACAAACTAAATTGCAGTTTATTTCAACAGTATACAGTATAGTATTGCCGCACTAGCTTTCAAGTTTCATGAAATATAATAATACTAAGAAAATGAGAAAAATTATAAACGAACCAGTCAAGCAGACTCGATTAGCTTGAATAGTTACAAAATCCAAGTCAGTTGTTGATCGTCGGCAGCTGTCTGATCCCTACCCCTACACGTCATATAAATTATGACGATCTATAGGTATTTTCCCTCCCTTTCAGCTTTCCTGAAATATGTAAAGATTGCAAATGATCGAAGCAGTCGAGCAGACACACTCGATTAGAATTAGATTGAAAAAAAAAGCGGAAGCCCTAAAGTCGGGTGTTGATCAGCAGCTGTCCCCTACACCCCCTCACACCCTGTCTTTCAAATGATGCTGCCTGAATTATAAGAATTTACATTCTAAAAGAAAATCCGCTTTTTTTAAATATTTATTCGTTTAACAGAAAAAATTCCATTCCCATTTTCAAGACGCGAAGGTACTGATTAAGTTAAAATATTAAAATGCACCCGATTTATCTTTCTTAAATTATTAAAGGTAGAACTAGAAGACATTAAAACATTTTCTTAATGGTGATACACCTTTATGTACATACAAGCTTTTTCTCTTCATTAAGTTAAAGTAGATCGTACCCCATAAACTATGGTCTGCACCTGCTTTTAGCTGTATTTAACGAAGTTCTACGCAAATACTTAAAATATAGCAGAAGTTAAGCACACCTATTGTTACACTTAAATGTGCACATGGCAACATAATAGTAACTAACATGGTTAATAGGGAGGTATTCATAATAAACGCCTTTAACGTCAAGCTGGGAACAGTTTTCAGTAACCCTTTGATTTGATAGGTGTACGTGCAGTTATGAAAATTAAATCAAATTGATACACATGTATTATGCAAGCAGTCCGTACTTACATTTACAATGCATACGAAACAAAGGTGAAAGCATGGAATAGCTATAGATGTGTGCTCTTCTGGAAGGCTGACAGTGGTTTTCTAATTTCTACATTTCTAATTTTACTTTACTTGAGGCTTTAGAAGAAGTTTTTAATATAGTTTAACAAAATACTTTAACATACTTGAAATTAAATGAGCTGAGGATATTTAACTTCCGCTGTAAGACATTTACACCTTTTGTCATTAAATTTTGATTTTTTTTTTTTTGTCAATGACACTACAGTGTATAAGCAAACTCAGAATATATGGTTTCATGCTATACAACAAATGCTGCATCTGTAATACGATTAAGCCATTCTTCACACAAACATAATTCTAAACCTTATTGCCATCTCACCTCTATCCCTTTTTAAGGGCTTTTTCTCACGCCTCCATGCTTTAGTAGCACAGGTAACAGTAAATTAGTTGAGTGACGATATCAAGTTAAAATGAATCATTTTTAATACTTGTTGTGTCTGTTCTTAGTAAACCAGTGGGCTTTGATGCAACCCAAAACTGTCCTTGTTAGCTTTGCTAGCACTAGTCAGATTCTTGTATTTTTATGTCTGGAGCAGGTTGCTACTGTTCGGCCTATTTCTCATAGGTTTTAATTTCTGGAACAGCAATATTTCGTTGCTTTACTGTGGTGTTAGAAATGCACTATGGACAGGGAGCTCAATCTGCTGGTTGTAACATCCCCTACCCTCCAAGTAATTACAAATTTATTTGCAGATACTTGTTCTTTTCATTTATCGAGGGAAAAGATTCATAAGAAGTTAGGAAAAGAGACATTTGTTTTCATGATGGTTCAATAGCTTAAAATATCACAAGGGTACATACATGTTATATCAGCAAAAGGCAGCCCAAGATTTTAAATTCCACATTTAATAAGAAAAAAACAGTTTGCTGTAAATACATAATTACATCACACAATGCACCTCAACTAAAAAATAAATGTAAAAAAAGGCAAGAAAATAAGTTCTGTTATATTTATTGACATCTCTGCAATCTTCTAATGGCACAACACAATGTGTCTGCCATTCAACATTTAAAGGCCATTGTACAATTTGCAACAATAATTGAAGGTATGTTAACATTTCTTTTTCTTTTGACACCTGAACATGAACTGCTAAAACTGATACACAATTCTACACTTACTGAAACTGCAATAATTTTGAACATCACTACAAGGATCAACCAGCATTACTCACTAAAGCTGAAGTCATGGGGTTTTTTGTGTGTGTGTGTAAACTTTTATCAAATGCTGTATTAAAAATAATTCTGGCAGAGGAAATTCAAGTTATTAATTTAATACTTTAAAAAATTCAAATCGTACCGTTTCCAGAAAATAAGCATGCGTAAGCACTTTTTATTTAAATACACGCATGGATCGAATGCATACAGCTTTCATGTGTTAAATTCTGCATGAGAAACAACATATTTTCAGTTACTGCATCTTCTTCATAACAGCTTTTGCCCCCTTACCCACAACAAGAGTACCACAGGAGCCTAATTAGAAAATTCTTGAATGGTGCAGTCCCTTTGCAAGTTCAATATATGAACTTAAATTTGATCTTGAGCACATGCACTCCAACATGATGATGCAAATGCCTGCAGAGGCCTTTACATAGGTTTGCAAACACTGCCATTACTTCTCATTTCTAGTGAACTATGTATTGTTATTTATTGCATCCTCATTGAAAATCTAGCATTGTGTCATTCTCTGCTGATCATGGATTTCACACGTGTCATTGTAGTGTATGCAGATGAAACACTGAAATTAGATATATATCTCTGCTGCTGAACTAAAGTTTTACTAAATAATTCCTTAAGAAGAGTTCTCATACAAAGAAATAAACCACATCAATAAGCAAGATACTTAAATTTGAAGATAGATATAATGAGAAAGGATACGAAAACCAGTACAAATTACAATCAGTTATATTTACATTAAAAAGGAAATGAGAAATTAAACAGATATTAAGCTTGATACTTGCAAGAATATCCAAATGATATCTAGCCAAGCTATAACCAAAAAATTATTAAAAAATAACACAATCAAAACATCCTATAAGAAAATTCAAGTTTTCTGAAATGCACTTTACTGCTATGTGGAAAATTTCTCACCCACACCTATTATCATGGTTAGGTATAGACCCAGGTGCTGCAAATGAAGCTGTTTTTGTAGTGCAGTAAACAGGGGAGAGAGAAAATGCTTTCCTGTGCATATCTGCACATCCCAGCACCATGCAGATGTTTCTGAATGGCACCCTGAACTACCATGTGATGTTTTTGATACACTGCCATAGGAAAAACACTTGACTAAACAACACAATTATGTAATGCAAATTTTTTCAACAAGGTCTGTTTTAATGCTGTCAAATTTTCACAGTTTAAATGCATGCAGTAATCAGAAGACTGGACAGCCACCTACTGCCTGGACTGGGTGCTTGGCAGAAATGTCTGTGCACTAAAAGGGAGATAACGCCCTGCGTCTCATCCAACCTAGAGTGATTCACTCATGATGCGCTGGCAGTAGTCATTCAAATACTGGATGGCTCTGCACTCTAGTGTCACATTTTGTCCATTTTCTCTGATGACAGGAAGTTGGTACACCATCTGGTCCAGCCGTGTAGGATCATCTACTTGCAGAAAGCAGTGCACCTATAAGGAAAATCAGTCATAATTTCTGGTGATGACAAAGGACACTGAGCCAAGCTATATGATAAATCTGAAAGTTCATTTTCAAGCACTACCCCTTCATCAGGACATAACACACAATACAAAGAGGCAAATAACTACCATCCCAACTCCTGGCATTAATCTGTAAGCTCAATCATTGAACAAGCTAGAGAATAACAAGCAAGTCTGAACAGTGACAATAAAACAAGCTTTCACTTTTTTTGTCACTCTGAAATATTTTCATCTACCCTGAGGTGTCAGTCCTGACATGATACATATATTTGTGTCACTCCTTTAAGCTGTCAGCCTTTGGAACCGCTCTCAGAAACCTTTCAGACGATGGTGAACTCAACAACAAAAGCAACAACAAAGTTCAAAATCTTTCCCAGCAAACCTTTCGCTCTGATGCTACTTTGTAGAGTTCAATGGGAAAGCCATCTTTAGTTCTTGCAGTCATCACAAAGTCAGCTTCCCGCCTCCAAGTTGCAAGAAGGTCTTCTGTTGTTTTTCCTGATTTTGAAATAAGCAAGTACAGAGCATTCCTGTTATGAACCAAGATGAATACTATAGTCCTTTGAATTCCAAAGTATCAGGCAACAGCCAACATATCTGGCAAAATATTTACACTAAATTTAAACAGCAAATATGACCCAGGCCCAATGGTATCTGTGCTAATGCCAAATAGTCTTTCATTGAAATGTTCCTTTGATTCAAAGTTTGTAAAATTTTTCTGCGCTATCAATAATTCTCACTGGTATTGAATTTCAAACTGTCAAGACTTGATTAAACGCTTGTAATATGTAAAAAGCTTAGTTATTAAGTAGTTATTAAAGCCATTAATGATAAAGGCAAATTATTTATCATTAGCATGTGAGAAAATTATAAACAAGATATATCTACTGCTTTAAAATACATGTAATACTAATACCAACAAGTGCTCGAAAAAGTGCACACCATCATAGTCAACATTAAAACTCCACCAGTATAAGTTTTCTTTTGGAAGAGGACGGGAAGGGACAGTAATCAGCGATGAATCCACCCCGAGGTACTGTGCAAAATTCTCATAGTTGATTATGGGAATGGTGGTCACTTCAACACTCCCAAGCCGCCAAAGTCCGCCAATGGTCCGCTCAAAGCCCAGTATGTTGCTGACCTGTACAACTGAAATTCAAAGACACCAACTGAGATTTATTAAAACAAATAGAAAATGGCACAAACAGATACTTTTCAACAGCCTGGTCACCAGTACTGTGTGCTAATATTTTATATGACTGTTTCATCCAACATAAGTTTTTGCATGTCGGTAATGTTTTGGATATACAGAAGCAGATTACTGTTCCTGGATAAATATCTAATACATAAATTAGCAGTAGTTATAATTTATCAATGAATGCATAATACATTTGTAGTCTGGTTACAGATTAAAGAAACAGGAGACATTGTCATGACAATGGATGAAGTACAGTAGTTATAATAACAGTCGTTCCAGTTGAAATTAATTCTGTAAATGTATTAAAGGTGTAACTGCTCTACTGTCCACTGAACCCGAGTTCTTTACAATTACAGATACTGAGATAATGTGGGGCTTTTTCCCCTTCTGAAAAAATACTGCTCACAGTGGTATAAAAATATCACACTTCTTGTTCTACTTCTTACACAATGGGCTAACACAACACCCACCAACACAAGTCTGGTTATGAGGCACACTAAAACTGCAGCAAACTGATTTCTGTATAAGTACTAAAACTGAGATCACTAGGGCTGGACTTGTATAAACTACGGGGCATACTTCACTGGACAGGAATGGCAATAGTTTAAAAAAATCATGAACCTCACAACAAAAGTGACGATTCCCAAAAGTTACTTATCTTTAGCAGTGATTCCAGCCGAGATACTATATTGATACCATAGGGCCACAATTTGTCAACTCGACCACAGCATGGAGTTGACTTAACAGACCACAGCACAGAACTGATCCTCATACATATTCAAACCAACAAAGAGGACAGCTCACTTCCATTGTTCCAAGGGTAATACTGGCACATTTTAAAATGTTTTCATCATTGAGTGCTAAAGAGATGTTTGGCATACATTCCACAGTTTTGCTACAGGTCAGGGAAACAGCCACTGCTCCCAACTAGGCTTAGCAGCAGTGTGAAGTCAGGATCAAGCGATGTTCGTCAAAAAGGAGGTTACTAGCTTTGCCTTCTCTTTGATCTTATGAATGTTGCTGCAGTGTCTTGAAGTATCATTAGTGCCATTAGGTGTTGTGACAAATGAAGTAAACTTTGACCAACGAAGCATCACAGAAACACATTCACATATCGTAACTGATGGATGCATTGCATTTTATTTGCAGGAAGCAGGATGCAGGAAATCTTAACTAAGGAGAAAGTGTGAAATGACTATAACAGTCCTTATTTTACGAGGGTATTGAGACGAGCAAGAACATACATGTTTTTGTTTACACCCAGCCAAAGGAGAGAGAATTGTTAACTATATTAATTATTATAACTCTACTACAGGGTTATATGCAATACTCAAGATGCACACATGCAAGAACACACACATACCCACCCACCCACCCACACACACAGACCCTAATGACAAAACTAACAAGAGCTTGTGCAGTCCAATGGAAAGAAAAACTCATGCAGAAGAGGCACAGCTGATGTCATGGCACATGGGTTATAATGACAGTCACTTGGCGAGTAACTAATTCTAGGTTGGCTAGAATTAAGCCACTTTTAGGAAACTAGCAAAATAGCTTAGAATTGGTCGAGAAAAACAAACCCATATTTTCCAGCCAATATTAATTTTGACAAATTCCCATATCCTGAGGAATTCTTATTAGCCTGGAAAATTTTACTACTCTGGCATCTACACAACATGCCTCCTTCTACATGGCTAAAACTTCACTTCCGACATACGAGACTGATTTCCACTAGCCAAGTAAGTGATCTAACATCACTGCAATGCAGTGGCCGAGTTGGTCTCTGGCAATGGACAAGTCATCTATATGCTATGATTGAGTCAACTCCATGCTGGGGTCGATTCAACCCCTATTGCGTTGAGTCAACTGGTCAAGTTGAAAAATGGAGGATTTGACCATACCCCTTATTATTAACTAAGTATCCCCTCCCATCCCAAAAGGACATAAAAAACCAAAAAACACTGATAAATCAGTTTTCATTTTAGTAATTGTTACCACATGTCAACATCTATTTCTATGAAGATTGACGAATAAAAATGTAATACCCTCATACTGTAAAGACGACATAACAGTACAAATGCCATTAAACATAACAGAAAATTGATTTATCTGCCCACTCACTATATACAGGGTCAGTCTGACTTTGTCACACTATGTTTACCTCTTATTATTTCCTTTATCATGCTGATGTTTTTCAAATTTTAAAGAGCAAAGGTGGGGTAGGGCAAAATAAGAGACATGTGCAGTCTCCTGCTTCAAGCCGTTGATATATGGTTTAAGTATACCTCACCTGTAAACAAACACTCTCAAATTATGCCACAGCAACAATTGACTGCATGCTTCTTCAGTTTATCTCAACAGAAGTTAACATTCAATGAAATTTACTTCTTGGTTGATTTTTGATGTTAAAGTGCACCCAACATGCAATTATTCCAATATTACCATCAAAAAATGATAACATACCGAAGTGGGATGACACGCATAAGAGATATGTAACTAACTCTAAGATTCAAATCAATAATAATCAATATCCTTCAAAAAAATAAGCCAATCACTGCCAGGTTATTTTGTACAGGGATCTGATGGTACAACAGGTTGAGCACTAATCATAACTGACCATCAATGAGAAAAATGAAATGTCACAAGTGTCATGGATTCAGATACCCTCTCTAGCATACATACTTTGCCTGCAGGTGCCATGTTATTATTTAAAGGTATGGCTACTTACCTCGATTAGATGTTTAAAATTTGTTGGCTCAGCAAATGTTACAGATGGTGGTGCAACGTTAAGACCATGAGATTAACAGCATAGCTAACCCAGTTTCAACAGCAAGACTGCAAACCCCAGAAGATAATCGCCCAGTTTAAAGGCTACATCCATGCCCCTTTTAACGAAGACTAGGAGCTGGTTTACACGCTTCAAAGTTGGTACTTTGAAACGCCTTGAAATGCTTTTCAATTCTTGAACCAGCTCGGAACCAGTCCTGCTCAAGGTTAGATAGAATCAATGGCTTTTTATTTTTTGAAACCCTGTCAGCCACTATCACGAATATAAGGGAAAAGGTCTAATGATCTCAGCCATGAGGAAAAGGCAGCTGTGTCGTGCCCATGTAATCACTGGTGACTTCAATCAAAGCTTTCTTTGGATTGAAACCATGAAAACTTTGAAGCGTCTAAACAGGCCTTAACAAAATAAACAATATTGTTAATGTTATTTATATATGTCTCATGTCACCAGTAGGTGTATCTCCATCAAGTGAGCCATAAACAAACAAACAAAAACTTTAAAAAAGTTCTCATGGCATGTATAAAATTTAAAAGTATCTAAATCAATGTAATACATTTATTTTACAATAACACATCACATAATACAAATATATTTTAACTTATTTCAATTTGTCAAGCTTCTGAAAACAAGCACACTTTAATAAATTATAGTAACTAAATTAGGTCAAGTTAGAATGTGTTTTTATGTGCCGTGCATATCTGTGCAGGACTTTTTTTTAATGGGAGGGTATGGTTTTTAAGTTTTCTCCATAAATCAGACTGACCCTGGTCCTTCTTCACACACAAACTCTGTTGCTGATCAAGGTATTAATAAAATGAATAAAGATTATATTGAGATATATACATATATTTGGAAGCAAAATCTTACCAGCTAATATTTTCGCTTCCCCTGTAACCTACACAGAAAATATGGCAAAAAATTTGTATAAAAATACAATGATGAATAATTTACAATAAGCACAAAATAAACTACAGAAAATTGAAACTTTATATTAAAATAAAAAGTGTTTGCCTATAAATAGTATAATATACCACATAAAGAGTAAAATATAATAAAGAATAAATGAAAAATAAAAATCTAGGTCAGGTTCCATCCAAATGTACGCAATGAATCGAGACCTACGTCAATGCATGCTTCCCCGTGTGCCTTACACACTGTTTAGCTCAGACGGTACCATTCTACAGTATTTTAAGCACATAACAACTCCTAGCGCTCTGAATAAGTGGATTCTTATTTATCACCACACACGAAAGAACATACAGATATGTGATATACCGACTGTTACTTGTTTGCCTGAAGCTCACGTGCGACACGCACCGGTTGTATAGCTATGTATATCTTACCTTAAATTTGTGAACAACATGGGTTGCATTGGAATAATCTTCCAAAATCCCACTGATTTTCTGTATAAAACGAGGAAGGTCGATACCTTCTTTGTTGGAAATAATCGTCACAGTAACAAAATACAGTTTAGGAGATGCGCTCATTTTGGACACACAAGAGTTGGGGTTTCGTGCACCGAAGTCTAAAAGAGATCGGTTTCACCTCTTTCGATTACAATTTACAGATGTCTGCAAACAACCGGTGTTATCGGTACAATATTCGACACCTTATTAAAATATTTTACAAATCCTTTAAGAAAATAGATATATTATTCTAGCAGTATATCTTAAGTCTCGTGCAGCAAAAAATGTAAGTGCGTTTCAGTACAGGCATCAATTTATGACATGGGATATAACTCTCGCAGTGGATATGCTACCTTTCTGGCTCCGTCGGCGCCAACTCCGTGGTCGCCGCCGAAGCTTGAACGTACCATGTACCTGTGTCATTGATAACAATTAAATATTATGCCACTGCTGTTCTTTTTCTGTTACCCGTTAATAGTTCAATATAAGGATGTAGCATTCCCCCAGTAAGAACAATCTCAGCACTTCAGCTTAATTAAAATTTTTAAAAATCGTCATACCTTCTAAATCATTAGACCATCATTATTTTTAGTACGTGACAATCTTGATCAGATACTGGTTCATGCCGCGTGCGAAACTCGCGTGAAATTTCAGGCGATGATTAAAAAAAACAGTGCTGTATGGTACCATATGGTTTGTAATTATACCTTAAATATTTAAGTAAGATCGTTTAAAAATAAAGACTGATGATATTGTTTTTATTGCTAGGACTCTTCCCACAGACTCCTGTATCATGTATGAAAATAATTATAATTTATAATATATTCATCGTAATACTCAAAATGTGAATGGAATGATACGTCAAAATATGCCCAATCCCTCCACCAAAAAAATAAAGTTTATTAGGACAAGAAGCTTATATTCAAGTTATTGTCACACTCATCGTAACCATCGTCGTTATAAGTCGTAACGAGCGATTTTCCGTTCTATCCTAGTTCCGTGATCACAAATTCAAACGGCTGTATACTATTACTTTTTAGATCTGGAACTATAGAGACTCGATCAGCCGCTCACTGAAACTAAAGTTGAATCCACTCAAACGGAGCATATATCTTTCTTCAGACATTACAACCAAAGCTATATAGTTCGTTTTCGATATTTTGATGGCATGGCTCTCTTATTTGAAGAAGACAGATGATTCAGAGATGTCGTCTGGGAGTCAGAGGGCAGTCTACATATGATTCTTTTTTTGAGTCAACGCTTTCAGAATTATGTCCACGGTAGATAAACCTAGATGAACGCGGTCCAAAAATAGACACTACGGACAGGAAGTGCAGCCTGCTGGTGCTAATCTTTGGTGCAATAACTAACATGGTAGCAGCAGCAGCTAGAGCCTGATCGTAACATTTGCAGGCCAGCGCTGTTTGAGAGCGCATCACGCCGTCATTATAGATCACTATGGCGTGTGACTGTCAGCGTCAGTATGTGATCATGTCAGTAACTCGGTTCTTGTTGAGGTCTAGAAATGATTTCTTTTGAAACAAAACGTACGTAAACCGCAGATAAACAGTCGGTGGTAAAAATGATATATTAACATGGCTACACGAGCAGCAACATGTAAGTAAATTAGTAATCTGCTAACACAAGTAACAGTAAAAGTAAGGCATATTATTTAGATCGTTTTTGCTTTTGTTTTATTTGCTTGCATTTGCGTACAACTGTTTCATTATCATTGACATAAGATCGCATACTCGATACTGCAAGCTTTATTCTAATAATAATAATTATGCATGCCTTTCCTCCTCCTCCTCCTCCTCCTCCTCCTCCCCCGTCTTTGCATCCCCCCCCCCCCACCTTTACACTTAGTTTTAGGTCTAGGTACCGCAGGGTCGACCATTTGTCAACTCGACCATTGACTCTACTACTGCACGGAGTTGACTCGACCAAAGCACGAAGTTAACTTGACCATCATACAAATTCGATCCCCCCATCCCCCCCCCCAAAAAAAAAACCCCAACAAAGGACTGCCCACGTCCAAATGTAGGGCATGTTTACATTTTTAAAAGCTCTCATTCATTTCATCATTGAGTACACAACAGACGTTTGACGTGCGTCATCCTAACTAGGCAGATCACACATCAGCGTGAAGGGATCAAGGGATTTCTCTCAAAAAGGAGGTTAATAATAGCGTCGCGTTCTCTTTGATCTTACCAATGTTGCTGTTGCATCATGAAGCGTCATTAGTGCTGTAGGGCGTTGAGACCAACAAAGTAACCTCAACCTTTGCCTAGTGAAGCCTCACAGAAATATCTTCACACATTGCAATTGATGGATGCACTGCATTTTATTTGCATGAAGCAGAATGCAGGAAATCTTATTTTTAAGGATGAAAGTGTGAAAGATAACAATAACAGGCCCTATTTTACGAGGCTATTGAGATGAACAAGAACATACATTTTTTTACACCTGCTGACCCAGCCATGAAAAAGCGAATTGTAAACAATATATAGCTACATAGCTATTCGCAATACTCAAGACACATACAGACACACACATGCATGTGGGTACACAGACACACACACACACACACGTGCACAGGAAAAAAAGTTCTAACAAATTTATCATAATGTACAAGTCATTAAGTGATCTCCCACCATTGCAACACATATTATCAGTGGTTGAGTTGGTCCCTGGCAATGGTGAAGTCCACTCCAGTCTGTGGTCGAGTCAACTCAATGCTGTGGTCGAGTCAACTCCATGTGGTGAAGTCCACTGGTCGAGTTGAACCTAGCCTCTCTTTCACATGCATTCAGTTCACCAACAATGCATACACAGCCTGAACATGTTCGCTTGTGCAAAGGAGAAAATATAGAAACATTATGAATGGATAAAAGCTGATTTTTTCGTTAAATGTACAATTGCAACTTCTCAAATACTCAAGTCAACCAAGAAGCTGTAGATGCAAGCACACACACACACACACTTTTGGTTTCTCTCCATCTGTTTCATTTATGCACACACAGTGAAAATGACATGCTCATTTTCATCTGAACACCAAAATAAATCAAGGGAATGTCAAATAAATACAGCTTGATCTTCATCATCAAACCATTTAGGTCTGTTTAAAAGGAAGGGTAAATGTACACAAATGAGGAAGACTTCTACTTCTTTATTGTGGTAGGACAAGTGTCTTTTGACAGTGGGCAGGTAAACAACTAGAGGAGTAAAGTACAAATGGTCAAATTGCATATGCTAGACATCAGCTTGGGAAAACATTTTATGAACAGTATATTTAAGATTGTGTGCATATGTGTGTGTGTGAGAGAGAGAGAGAGAAAGGTAAGTGAATGGACTGTACCTGTAGGGTACTGGGGTAGGTATATATATATATATGTGTGTGTGTCCACACAAAAATGCATTTTTTGTGTATAAATATAATTGTACAGAACTACTGACTACGAATTAGAAATTTAGTGAATGCATTTATTACTTGTGAGGATGACCATATACATCAATGTGTGTGTATGCATGTTTGCACATGCCCACTTGTATGTGGATTGGTGAATGTTTATTGTGTCACTGTATCCGGCTCATTTTATATACCATGACATTTATAAGGTTACATGTGGGGGCAGGGGTTGAGGGTAACGTGAATGTACATCATGTTACCTTATTTTACATGGTGTTCATTTTGCTTATTGTTTATGGCTACTATATAATCTAATATTAAATAAGAACAATTTGATCTTGTTAGTCACTTCAAAAATCCGCAATCTGAAGGACTTCCACTACCGGATCACAAATAACCTAACACCTCAACCCACTGGAACTGACATAGCCAATACTCTAAAGTACTTCTCACAGACATTATTAAGGTAATATTTTCTTTCAAGTATGTACTTTCAATTTTTTTCCCATATGGCACCTTTGTCAATTGCTAATCAGATGACTGTTTTGCTTTAGTAAGTCTGCTATGGCGACAGGTTTGTCATGTGCATCAATTATACATGGGTAGAACTCTGCTGAATACATTCAAATTTCTGATTCTTGTGATTGTCCCCATTGGAATCTCCAAATTCTGAAAAGTTGAGTCAGTACATATACGTGTAAATTCAGCTTCGGGTTTTTTTTCTTGTGCTTTATTGATAATATTATGACTGGCAAAAATTTTAGGATCATGTAAAATTGCTGATACATACAGTTCAGAATTCTGGAAAAATTTCACCCACATTAATATTTGTAGTTTATACTTATGATGCAACATGTTTGCTGTATTAATGGAGCATTTTTACAGATATTTTGAACAAAACTAGAGTTGTTTTTTTGTATTTTTTGTCTGCAGTGCTCTGAGATTTTGAAATTAACAGTAACACAAAAGTTAATTTTTTAAGTAGATGCACATTCATGACTGAAGTATGCTTATTTTGAGAATACAAGACCCAGATCCATTCTTGTCTTCTGCCAGAATAAATGACTTGTATTCCATGGTTTCTTGAACGACTGTTCTATTGTGATGTTTGTAGCGTGTTGAAAGATGTGCCGAACATCCCTGCAGAGAGTTATGGACCAAGGCAGCGCGACAGTGTTCGACTGTCTATATTCCCCAACCTAAACTACTCTGGCTTGTATGAAGCTGTGCTGGGAATCATTGACTTGGTTCCTCTGACACAGATTGGACAGCTGGGTAATTTCATAAGAGAACAGAAGTTATAAATGTTGAAATCTTGCAGGATTGTTGACTCATAATAGTCCTTTCTCATTCAAGTTTATGTATCTGAACAAGAAGCAGTGACCACATATTCAAGACAGGTTAGGAATGGCATATTAATTATTAACACTACAGTAATATTAAAATTGTCTTGTTTGACGATTGCTGTAATTATTGAATTATATGCACCATTTTGTTAGAAGACTGCTTTAGTCAGTATGGACTGGTTACAAATAAAAGCAGGTAAGATCAATTTCAAACTTTTCCCCCCTCTCTCCGAAAGATCTGGGTGAAGCTGTGTTGAATGTACTGGGGTGTCTGGTGCCGTTCCTGGAGCACGATTTGCTGGACTCGCTGCCATACACTGTGGCCTCCACTCTTGCCATATTCCCACCTACACTACACAAGGACACCATTGACCTCTTGTGCTGCTCATTACTTCCCATGACTTTAGGTAAGCCAAGAAGCAAAGAAGTGGGCTACTCTGACTTGCTTATTTTTTCTTTTTTCCCCTTGTTTATTTATGTGAATATGTAATTTGGGTTACTAAGGCAGGAGAGACATCCCTTACTTGTTTTTTTGTTGTTGTTGTTGTTTTTCTTGTGTGTTCGGTTTGGATACTCTTTTTAATGCAGCTTCAGGTAGGAATAAGTGTTGAAATTATGTTTTTATCGGTGTTAGTTTATTCCTACATTTTTTAAGCATGCATAGAAACTACAGGGGAAGCCATGGTACATATGATGGAGACTATGGGCAAAGTGGTGGCCGGTTTATGTCGTCAGGAATGTGTTAACAAATCAGTGACTAAAGCTTTCTGATGGTATGACAGAAAAAAAAAATGTCAGAAGACTTAAAGAAGGTTGCTGCAGTCTGCATTTTTCCTTAGGGTCAGAAAATACATCATTCACCAAATAGGAACAGGGGCAGAGAGAGAGGGAGAGAAGGGAGGGAAGAGAGGAGGAAAAAGGGAAAGATATACTTAGACGCTCATGTAAAAATGTAATGTTTGTTATAGATTAGAACAGATGTGGTGGGTTTTGTTTGTTGGTTTGATTTGGGCTCTGTGCATTTCCAGGTTATGATGGCTGTGCAGAGCCCACATACGCCAGCGAATCTGCAGCTGCTATCATCACCATGGTGTTTCAGCACACAGAAAATGGAGGTATGTTGCTCCTCCGCTGACTTTCCTTTTTTGAGGGGTGCTAGTCATAAGGTGGATTCTACATTTCGTTGTTATGTGAGGAATAGTGTACAAGCAAGTGACTAAGAAAATGTCTGAGTGAGGTATCAGCTAGAACGGTATCCTTCACCATATCATACAAGCTCTTTTTTTCAGTTACAATCATTTCCCCAAAGTCACAAAACACAATTTAATATTTAAATCCTGATCCAATTCCTGCGTGAAACATTACACTTGTGATATTCAGAAATGTGAGTATTGTACAAAATTTAGCTGGCAAACTAAAAAAGACAAGTTTTTAAAATATTCGGGTGTCTTTTATAGTCAGTGAATTTGCATGGTCTTAAACAGATTGTTATAATTATTTTCATCTTTGTTAATAAGTGTTCTTTGGTGTCTGTTTTCAGCATTTCATTCACAAATTCTTGAATGTTTCATGAGCATGAAGAAAAATATAATCAATGTAAGTATGTGTACATATATATGGAAAATCGTGTTTTACCCATCTATTTATCATGCTTCCGTGGAGACTTTTGATGCTGCTGCATGAGAGCTGAGACTTTAAGCAGTTTTTAGATTTTGTTTACTTAGGTTTATTTCCAAGTGGCAGTCATGTTCCTTTTTAATTTTTTTGATTTCCATTGATATAATCTATACTCTGTTGGCTTGTTACATCATTGTCTTGATTTTTTTACTTGCTTCATACTACATTTCTGGACTGATGTGTGATTTGATACATATTTCATGTTTTCATTGAACTCAGGACATTTTAAGCATCATAGCATATGGTCCACCCTCTGCCAAAGCTCCTGCAGCGCATCTTCTGTTCTACTACTGGCCACAGCTGAACCCATCTCTCAGCGATAGGCGGGGGATACACTATAAATACTGCGGTGAGTGGCCGTGCATTTATGATTACATTATGTAATTAATATGGTGGAAAATTTAGATGAAAGGATTTATATATATATGTGATGGGTGGCAGCCATCACGGAGACGGTTTTGGCCACCACGCTCACAGCCACAGCGGACGCCGGGGGGCAGTGCCTGGGTCGAGTACTGCCAGCGAACCGTGGCTGTGACGCGCTGTGTCATCTGACCGCGTGCTGTGCTAGGCTCACTCTCTTTTAACGTCTCTATATCCTTCTAGGACAGTTGCAGACACTAACAACTAACATATTCGAATTCTACTTGATATACTCTTTCTTTAGATAGTAAATTCATCAAACATCTTAATAGATTAGATTAGTTTGTAGGCATATTTCTTATCCTTTTCTATTCACATTAGCTAGGTAAACTGCCTTTTAACGTAATTATCTTTATTTCCTGCTCACTCTACTTAACTTTCCTTAACACTAACAGGAAGAGGAGAGCGCGCTCCATTTATCGCATATTTTCAATGTTTCTGTAAATATATTCTTAGGTCTGTTATTTTGAGGTTTGTGAACGTAAGAAACACAGAATGCTGTAGCCATCACGCTTTTGCCGGCTCGCTGAGCCTGGTCCGCACACTGCTTCCCTCGCAGCCCGCGCAGACCGGGTAAAAGCCGGACACAAGAAGGCCTCAGAGTAGTGGTGGAGCCAGAGGAGAGGCAGTACTGGCAATGTAACGCGCCACGAGAGCCGAGACTGGGCAGTAGAGGCAGGGAGGTGGGCTGAAGGGAATGTGCGCAGCAGCAGCGGTGGCCTCAAATAAAATGTAGAAGGCCTCTGTGACAAAGTAGTTTCCTTGGTTTGGAGTGAGAGAGGGAGAAAGGTTACAGGAGCGAACCCGCTCCATCACATATATATCAAATATAAATGTGAAGTGAGCTAAAATAGCTTGTCTGATACAGACCATTGTTGTGCTTGGATACAAGTTTAAGCATTTGCTGGTATGATAAATGTGCTACAGCTTTTTTTTTCTTATTATAAACTATGAAGCATTGTTGAGTGATAATAACAATAATTTTTTATTCTGTAAATGCTTACTCAGGCATGGAATTTACAGGTATGATGCTACAGGCTAAAACAATTCAGAAATGCTGATGTAAAAATATGCACACACCAGCCACACATTCACGCATGCAGGTGTGCGAGTGCATTCACACACACAGACCCACACAACCACATTCTTAAGTGGATACACAGAGACATACACATAAAGAACATGCCTCTGTGATGTGTATGGTAAATAAATAAAGTAAATGGGAGGGAGGGAGTATTTTTTAATTTATTTGGTGTTTGCGTACAGCTTTTTGTTTGGTTGAGGGTTTTATTTTTGGGGGGAGGGGTGGAGGCAAATTTTTAAAATCCTTCCGCCAGGCCTGTTGAATAACTTTTTTCTTTTCCTATCCTTCTTCTTTTTTCTTCTTTCTTTCTGTCCATCTGTCTATCCAACCACCCATCCTTTCTTGCCTTGCTTGTCACATATGTCTCTTTATATTGTTTCTTTTTTTATAGTATTTTTCCACATTCTTTTAGTGTTATGTAGTCCTGTAATGCATGATTTACAAATTATGATCATGTTCTTTTTGTGCAATTACTATATTAACAGTTCTATAAACATTACTTGTCTTGAAATAAATTATTTCCTAAGCATCTTAAGTTTTGAACAATATTGTTTCAGCTTGGCCACCAATACTTTGTCAGCGCAAAGGGTGCATCAACTCTGGTAACTGTCAGGCTGTGAAGGTAGAAGAATAAATATACAATTTTAGCTTTATATAAGTCCTCAAAAAGTGTTTTGGTTACAGTTAAGTGACCAACCCTGTTTTTCTTGCCGACTCGTGCACCTATTCAAACAAACTTTACAAGGGACATCATATTTGAAGATGAATAGCTTCCCTTTCTTTCCATGAGGCTTAAAAAAAATTCTGCTCACTTACTGACCCTAACAACAAAAAAAAAACAACCAATGTTCAGTAATAATCTTTACAGTATGATGTCCAAGTGTTAAAAGCTAAGAACAACCTCCTCGTATACTGTACATTACAGTGTAAAAGTATTAACAACATTTGGACATAGCCTTCACAAGCTCTTAAGACTATCTGAAAGTGCGTAGTTATTCCTTTCAAAAAGAAAAAGCAAAAAAGTATTGCAAGAGAACAAGAAAGGTGATAACTAAAGATCAAAATTAGTCAAAATCTTCAAAATCAGAATAAGCAGTGGCTATTAAAGGTGGTCCAACACAAAGCCGTCACAGCAAAAACACTGCAATCCTTCTAAAACACTAAATGTAGGTATTTATCACAGCTACAAATAAACTTCTCACTATTTACTAACTTTCAGTGAATATTGCATTGCATGGTTGTCAATATAACTGTTTTTCTATAATAAAATGCACTCAAATCGGCACGTTCATTTGCTCGAGCAGTCACTTTAGCAGAGGGAAATAACAAGATTTGGGTGAGAGTCCTGACATCACCTAAAGGAAAGGCCCTGGTTTCATATTTGCTTATCTTCCTTGTTTCACAAACTGGCTGTGAGACTTTTCCTGGCTTGGTAGCAGACAATTTTGTAGATTATGCAAGAGTATTTTCTTGAAGCTACAAAGGGCTTTTACAAACTTGCATTCTCAACGAAGCATAGTTTATAAGGCATAGCAATAGACAGCTGTTACATGTACTTGGTATTATGTGCTAGAGTCCCTTTAATCCGTCCAGAATTTTTTGTTTTCTGTAAATCTACATGAAACAATATACATGAAAACCATGTTTCAGAAAAATGTAACTCATGTACATAAGGTGGATCTCATCTGCATAGGGAAGGCATAGCTTTCATTAGGTGCTGTGTCCTAAGTGATTAAAGAGGAAACAACTTTGAAAAAAGGAAAGTGGCTATTGAGAGTACAAGAATTTTTTTTTAATGTAGTAACTGGTCTGATGCTGAAGTTGCAGAGTTAATTTCTGTGACTTGGATATTGTTTGTAATTCTACATCTTTCAAATGGTGTATTGCAGATGTGTTTGAACCCAGCACTGGCCATTCACTCGGGCGACATGCCTCCTCCCTTGTACATCTGCAGTGATTGTGCTGAATTTTTACGCCACGAGCACGGAGACTACATGGTGGACCTGCTTCTGCCCATGCCACACGTGTCCACAACATGTGAGAACAAGGTGTGATCTTCACAGGCTTTTTTCTTCTAGCTGCATCCATTTGTGCTTGACCTGATTTTTAACTTTGACAAACCTTTGCTGTCTTTACCCGAGGTAAAGCAGGGGTGATGTTCAAGCTAAATAACTGTTTTTCATTTTAAAACCCCCAGCACAGGTAAAAAAATTAGTCAAAGCTTCTCCAAGCTCAAATCTAGTTTCAGCCCTGGCTAAGAAAATAGACAGGAAAATAATGATAAATAATACTTGAATATTATAAACATTTTATTCAGAGTGTTTGGATCTTATTTCTTCTTTTCCCAAAATAAGTTCAGCATCAATTTTACAAATAAACTTTTGTCTTCTGACTGAATTTTTGTTGCTTACATTCTACATAATACTCATGACTTTGTCTTACATCCGATGATTTGGTCTGGACAGAACTGTAAATCCGACAAGAACATAGCCATGTGCACCTGCTTCTCCATAGAGTGTGCCAGCTACAATGGAAATCGTCCAATTCGATACTGTGCCAGTTGTCACGAACAGCGTCATTGTCAGCCTGATTGTCAGCAGCATGTGTACCACCTCAGCATTCCTGACATCTGGAGTTGTACACCTGAGGTTATGCGATATCTCATGGATGCAATCGTCAGGTAAGATGTGGAGTCAAAGACAGCATTATTGCCAGAGTGTAGAATGTTCACTTTTGTCTTGCACAAAGTGTACATGACATAACATTTTTTAAAAATACGATTAAGAACTTTTTGTTACCAGAAGTTGAAATGAGATACTGAAAAAAGGACAAGATTTTACAGTTTTCAACTGAATGCATATTATTCGACTGTATACACATACTTTCTTTAATTTATTGGTGTCAAATATCTGACTGATTTATTTATTTTAATGGCATGATTCGTCAGTCTCCTGAAAGAAATTTTACTGCTAAGAATAAAGCATATGGTGATGGGTGAGGAGCAGTGGCAGACGATTTGACTGATTTATTTGTTTCAACTGCATTGTGTGTCAGTCTCCTGAAGGAAGCCTCACCACTAGGCACAAAGCGTATGGTGGAGATGGGTGAGGAGCACCGTCAGACCCTGGAAGAGGAGGAGTTCTTCAATATGGAGGACTCTGGGGAGAGGAAGCTGCTTAGTCGCTATGGCATTTGGCTGCTTGTGGAGTTGTGCACACCGCAGGAGGACATACCCATTGTATGTTTATTTTCATCAGTGCTACAACTTTTAAAATACATGCAGTAAAACCTCCCTATTGAGACTGGAAAATGCAACAAAATCAGGTCTTAACTGAAACGGGTCTGAAGAGGGAGTAGTGTAGATGCAAATTGAGGACTGAGAAATGCTTGCAAATTCAAATTTGTTTAGTAGAAATATTTCAGTATTTATATACAGCTAATATACATTTACTTACAAATGTTAATAATATCCCCATCCTTTAAGCAATGTTGCTTGCATGTCATTTCTACATGATTTAGGTCTACTTCTGAGGGGGAAAAAAATGCTTTACTTTTTCTTTGGTCTGAAACTCTGTATAACACCTATATCCGCTATTCTGAAAGCAGTCTTTTGCAAAGAAAACTACAGCAGTTGTTCTTGACGAAGATAGCTGCTTCACTAGAACATTGTCCAAACTGTCCATTCATCACTGACACATGAATGTACCGAGTTTTAAATGATAAGTGGACCACATAACCTCGTGTAGCTCGAATTTATGGGTGGGTGCGCTGTCCCTCCCCCATCTATTCTCCCCTTCCCCATTTGCCTACATTTGCCTCAACTTCCTACCAGTCAGGATTGTGCATACATATTAGGCAAGAGAGTGTTGAAGGGTAACCCTCCCTGCTCAATCTGTGATCAGACCTTAACAGTGTTCAAGTTCTTGGCGGAGAAGGTTTCACAGTCGTAGCAAAAATAGGGAATCTAGGCTAGGGCATTTCACAGTGGCTGTCACGATGTAGCAAAGTTAGCAGCTAACATAGTGAAGCTAGCACCCTATGGTGGCCCTGCGTATCAGTGCAGCAGACAAGATGGCATCAGCAGTGTTGTGGTGTTGAAAGTGACGATAGTTCTGTTTATTTTGAGCTGCATCAAGTCAAGTTTAAAAGCACCTTGAGGAACTGAAAGAATAGTCATAAATAAACACAGCTTACAGTTTGGAGTGATATAGAAGTTATTTTGTTTTTGAATAGGGTTACTAAATACTTTGTAAAATAGATCGTTTGTTAATGTATCTCACAGCAGTGACTCAATTTTTAAAACATGGCTCCAGTATTCTTCACATGGTGCACTCCACCCTCTGTCCACATGGAACCTATGATATTTCTTGTTATTGCTAGCATTATGGATGCAATAAGTATTGCTCCTTCATCTGCCGTATCAAAGAAAACCACAATGCTCAGCATGCCTATTGTTTTGTTTGCCATTTTGAAACCACTACACTCAGAGGTGCTTCATAGGCACATCTACTGCCCTAGATTCACTCGATTTGCTATGGATAGCTGCTAACTTTGGTATCTGCTGTGAAACCCGCCTCAGCTGACCATGTTACAGACTGGTCTTTTCTGGTTTTTGTCAGGTGACATGAGTTAGGTATGTCTTGTTTCAGATTTGTAGGCACAGTTCTGATTGTAATGGAACATAATTAGTTGGTCATAGGTCAGGTTAGGGAGATAATTTATGTAACAAAATAGGTCGGTGAAAATTTTTTCTGTCTCATCTAAGAGGGGGTCGTAATAAATAGGGAGGTTTTACTTTATTTCGTGGATCTAGTTACCATGAAATTCAGTTGATTCTTGAGAAAACTGTCTTAAGAGAAAAAAAATAATTTCTCCTCCTGGCAAGGTTCAGCCTTGATTCTTTAATCTTCATTGAGTGTGTTGTCTACAGGAATCAATTTTGTTAACAGTACTGTATAGATATAACAGCACACAAAAATGTATAGATGTAACGGTTTAGAAAAATGTATAGATGTAACAGTTTAGAAAAATGTATAGACCTAACAGGTCAGAAAATGTACAGCATATTCTCCATATTGCTGACTTTCCTTTTTTTCAATTTAATTACTTTTTAAAAAAGGAAAAAATTAATTAATTTGCAAATAATAAACTAGAAGGTAGAGTTATTCCCTCATGTTTTCACAGGGTGAAACTTGTGAGAATGTAACTTGTAACTGAATGACATGGACAGTGATATTTTTGAGTGCATGTAAAAGAAAGGCACATTTAGAAAATTAGACTTTCAGACCATGCTGCAGAAGTGTGCGGTAAATGTTGCAAAACTAGGACTTCCTTAAACAGACTAGAACAATAGAAACCTGTAGTTGATTGCTAGCCATGATGCTAGAATGAGAGACCTCTAAAGATATAGAGATGCAGAGCTGAAATCTTTGCCGTGATGGCAGAGTGAAAGACCCCCATGAATAAGCTGTTGTTATTTTCGTGTCTTGTTTTTGTTTTTCTCTGTTTCTCAGGCTATCAGCTGAAGATAAGCTTTGTTTGGGGTGTGGGTGGAGGGGGACAGGGAGGGCAGAGTTGGGAAATGGCATGCTTTCAAGCCTGGTTCAGTTTTGGGCGTGGATTTTCCTTGTAGAGCACTGTTATCACTTGGGGAGTTTGGTGTTGTTATCGTACGTTATCTCAACCCATATTTATTTCTCTTTTGTTTGGACAGGTGCATGGAGCATGGCTTTTAGATGTCTTGTGTGTAACTTGGATGAATTGCTGAGTTGTGTTTAAGTAAGTCTTTACTAGTAGGCATTATCAGTTGCATTTGCTTTGTGTTATTTCCTAAAGGTATGTTTGAAATTTCACTTTATTTTCATTTTCTTTGGGTGTTATTAATGTTTGATAAAGTGTAAACACCTGATGATAAATTGCAGTGAAGTGAAACAAAATGTATTTTATCAGTTCGCATGAAACTTCAATCACCTGAGGGAACGTATTTGGAGCCAGTTTCTTTCCGTATACCACAAAAAGCATCTCTCAGCCTGTCCTCATTTTTGAGCATGCATGCATGTGCTTACTTGTATATATGTGTGTTATGAACAAATCCGTGCATAGTGTGTATATACTGGCATGCAGATGTTAAGGGATCCTATCTCTGGTGAAGCCAGTCTACAGGTTACAGTTTGAGTAGAAATGTCTATTTTCTTTTAATTAGGAGGTTCTTGGTCGCCTTCTTGGAATGCTGTTCCAGTGGTTTGATGCAACAGCTTACTTGCCAGATGGTAAGTGGTGGTGGCTGATTGTCAGTCAGACTAGCTTTCTGTGGAATCTATCCATGGACCAAACTATCTTTGTTGTTCCTCATGTCAGCATGGACTGCATTCAGAACGATTTTTCTTCTTGTGAGGGCCATCAGTAGGTTAACTTATAAACATCAGACAAGGAGGAGAAATAGCTTAGTGATTTCATGAAAGGAGGGAAGAATTCTGGAGAAGCAGTAGGTGGCAAAATAGCAGATAAGGTGTTTCAATTCCAGAACTTAAAAATAGAAGCAGCAGGATTGCCCTGGACTGTTAGATAACAGGATAAACTGCTTTATCTGGAGGTGGGCAGCTGCCTGTGTCCCGGATAACAGGTTTTGCAGGTTGTAGTGACATTAATGACTGTGAAATCATTGTTATCACTGGCATAATGTACAGTGCTACTACTATCTATATGCTCAAGACCCATCTACATACTTTTTCAGATAATGTTGGCAATGCCTTGGAGAAATTGAAACCTGAAGTGAGTTTTGATTTTTGATCATTTTTGCTATTGTTTTTCATACATAGATCTATGGCATACAGATCAAAGGATGACCATGTACATTGCTTTTCAAATTCTGATGCTCCCGCACTAAATGTCTGAAGTTCTGAAGGGCGATTTTGAGCTCGGGCTGAAGTTGTCGATTTTCAGATTTTGATTGAATAGGAAAGATTAATCATTGTTCTGTATGCCTATAATAAGAAGCTGCTTATTTCAGCCTCTAAAACTTGACATAAAGCTTTTAACAGAGGTAGCCCTCTGGTCTCGAACCAGCAGAGATAACATGCATGCCAAGTAAAAATTAGCACATATTTTTTTAAATAGAAATTTGGCATTTTATGTCTTTATGTTTTAGTATGAGCGTTGTAAAGTTGGCAAAAGCCAGTGCATGGTTGATAAGGAAATTTAAGCAAAGGACTTTGGAAATGATTGGAGGCAGTTTTCTCAAAACTCTAAAGGGATTACTATGTTTAAAGCCTTGTAACTCAGCAAATGATATATAATCAGACTGGAAAACAATTTTCACAATTAGAAAGAGCAGAAAAAATTCCGTTTGAAATAACCAAAACCCCAAAATCTATGGAAGGGAACTTGAGACTCATTTCATGATGGGACATCACAGCTTATAATGGTGATACCCAAGATGTCATGGTCACACATTTTAATGTCTTTCTGTTGAGTTAAAGGGTTACACAGGCCTGTGGGATAAATTGTTATATTTTTTATGTATTGTTCAATGGTATCTTTGGAGGTTATTTGTTAATTTTTTAAAACATGATCTTTCGGAAAAGATTGTGTAAAGATCGCCTCAGTCTGTACTTCATTCTGCAAAGCCAAAGAACAGAGAGTGAGAGTTCGCACTGGTACTCTGGAGGGTATGACATTCACTTCCCTTTTTATGTGATTGGAACATTGTTTGCTGGCAGTATATCTTTAACTGGCTGCAAGGGGTGATGCAGTCACACTTTGAAGTTATTGTGGCTTGCCTTCTTCCACATCCTGTTGAATATTCAAGAGTCGGGGGATTCTGGTGAGCAGCATCTTTAAATAAATATGTCAACCACTTGTACACTCAAGCATGCTTTTGTTGAATTTTACAGCTGAAAGTAAAATTTAGACCTTTGTTTATTTTATTTTTTATGGTAATAGAAAATTAATGCCTGTTTGATCCTTCCCTGGATGATCAACATCTTTACACAAAGCACTAAAGAAAAATCTGCTTCCTGCACTTAGCAGCTCTGACAGTCTCCCCTTGAATGTGATCTCTTTATATCACATGTAAAGCATAATGTTTATATTACCCTCCAGACAGCAAGTCATAGAAAATACTAGTCCAATAGCCATTATGTACAGCAAAACAAAAATCATTCATTACCTTTTCCTTGGGACATTGCTGGAGTTAAACATCTGTTACTGTGTACATGGATTCTGCAATAACAGTTTTGCATTGTCTCGGTATATCATCATATAGAATTGAGAACACCTGCATACAAATCATTTCATGTTCTGGTCATCTTAATATTCTTACATATCAGAATTAGAGCAGGCTCCCAAAAGTGGCAGGAGAAGCTGGCAATGGCTAAAGTACCTTTAGCATTAGGAGTTTCCAACTTCCAAATATGGTCATCATGTGATCAGGTAGATTCACATCAGGCGTGTGTTGTACCCACGGGTGCTGGAAATCCCTTGTTTCTAGTGTGGCAAGGCACGACAACTATGCTAATCCTGATTATGGGAACCTGCTACAGGACTAAATGCTAGCGATGGCCGTGTTGTACTAGCACATCACCAGATCCGTACATTTAACATCATTCCACAGTTGAATAACAATACAAAAGAATGTTTATATTAAAATGAAGCTTTTACCAAGACTAAAGAAATGTTGAGTGAGCAACCCTGTCCTTTGCTGTTACTGACTTGTGGTGTATAAACTTGTTGCAGGGAAACCCTTTGCACTAGAACAACTCAGATAAAGGAGGGGCTGAACTGCTTCTTTTGCTTGGTGCCATATAACATCATCACTTTCGAGGTTTGTATGGCATGAATCCCACTGCCACATTAAAATTTTGATCTCTCTTTGGCCCCTGTTTCCTTGGGGTTTTTTTTTTTTTGCTCTGTGTGTGTGTGTGTGTCTGGGGGATGTCCATCCTAGTGGGTTTATGTGGCCATGTCGGCCAGTTTAGGGCTAGGACTCAATATATACTTGATAAGTTAGTCACCTAGCAAAATTATCAACAAATTTGTAAGTCCTATGGTTGATTGAAACTGATGTTTACCACTTACTATGCAGATATGGGATTATGTGATGCCCTATTGGTTGGAGTCTATCAGAATGGAAGTTCCTGAGGATGAATTGGTAGAGCTCAAAGTACTACTGAGGTAAATCTGTAGACAGATACACTACACTACTCTTTGGATAATTTTTTAAGGTCTTGCCACGAAAATAGCTCAAGGGAAACAGATCTGACAAAAGAAAAGTCAGGTGCTTTTTGAAATTCAGTAGGGGAGAGGGGCAGTGGAATTAAGGTAGTTTAGTTGGTGGTAGCCATGGCACTGGTCAGTATGTCAGCCATAATGTTTCACTGTTGAAAAGTCTTGAGGTAAGAGTTTTTTTTGTGATACATTCTGCCTAAAGAGCGTTCAGTAGTTGTATTGAAACTTAACGATGATAAATCTGAGGCCCTCCTAGTTTGCAGGAAAACAGACCGCATTTCGCATGCTTTAACCCTGAACATTCAGGTAGGAACTACAACCATACATCTTCCTCCTTGTGCCCATAACTTAGGGTTTATAATTACTGATGACATGTCCCTAGACAATCAGCTGTCCAATACCTGTAGGGCTGCCTTTTGTCCAGTCCGCAAATATCTCTCTGTAAAAACCGCCAGCATCTTTGTGCCTTTGTCTTGTCCAGAATAGATTACTGTGATGCCTTGCTTGCTGGTTGGTTACACTATCTCATTCAAAAACTGCAGAAAGTTCAACTGCCAGACTTGTTCTCAAAGCTCGTAAACATGACCATGTGACTCCTCTTCTAAAGACTCTTCACTAGCTCCCTGGATTCAGCCACGCATCGACTATAAAACTTCAACCCTGTGCTACAACTTTCTCTCTGGTTCTTCTCCAACGTACTTCTCCGATCTGCTCTCAGTTTACTCTCCATCCAGACAACTCCGTTCAGTCTCTGATGATCGCCTATTGGTTGTACCCTGCATACGAAGAAAGACAGTTATGGCAAACATGCTTTTTCCTTCCACGCTGCAACACTATGGAACTCACTTCCCTACCATCTGAGACATGCCAACACAGTCCAATCCTTCAGACGCAGCCTCAAATCACACCTGTATACGCAGTATCTTAGCTAGCTTTCGTCTGCTCATGACTGGTTAATGTATTGTGTTAACGTGTGTCTGTCTGTCTGTCTGTGTGTGTGTGTGTGCCTACATATATTCTATCAGGCACTGTGAGCCTACCCTCTGTGGGGTGGGGAATGGCACCTTACAAATCGCCCATTATTATTATTGTTGTTTTTAAATGAGGGAGAGGGAATTTCTTGTTTCTCTTATTTTGAAATCCTAGATTTTGCATTTTTCCTTAGATTTATTTATTGTCTATTTTAACTTTACTTCTCTCTGTTTAAACAGCAAAGCGTTTGACATAGACATGTGCCCTTTGCCCTTTACCCTGGAAAAAATGTACAATTTTGTGTCCAACCGTTTTGAGGATCCAGGTGCATCTGTCCAGGAACAGGTTCTGCAGTGGCTTCAGGTAGTCTAAGATATTCTAAGTTATATAGTTGATGATGAGATAATCAGATGTACCCTCTTTTTTGTGTGTGTATATGTACATGTGCATCCTCTTGTGTGCGTGTGTGTGTGTGTGTGCCTGTGCTCCTATGTGCATGCCTGCCTGGGTCCATATGTTAGAAGAAGTGTGTGTGTGTGTGAGTGCGCGCGTGGTCCTATGTGCATGCCTGGCTGTGTGCAGTTAGAAGAAGTGTGAGTGCCTGGCTGTGTGCATATGTTAGAACAAGTGTGTGTGTGTGTGTGCCTGCCTGCCTGTGTCCATATGTTAGAAGAAGTGTGTGTGTGTGCCTGCCTGCCTGTCTGTGTCCATATGAGAGAAGAAGTGTGTATGTGTGTGCATGCCTGCCTGTGTCCATATGTTAGAAGAAGTGTGTGTGTGTGCCTGCCTGCCTGCCTGTCTGTGTCCATATGAGAGAAGAAGTGTGTGTGTGTGTGCCTGCCTGCCTGTCGCCATATGTTAGAAGAAGTGTGTGTGTGTGCCTGCCTGCCTGTGTCCATATGTTAGAAGAAGTGTGTGTGTGTGCCTGCCTGCCTGTCTGTGTCCATATGAGAGAAGAAGTGTGTATGTGTGTGCATGCCTGCCTGTGTCTATATGTTAGAAGAAGTGTGTGTGTGTGTGTGCCTGCGTGCCTGCCTGTGTCCATATGTTAGAAGAAGTGTGTGTGAAGCCCCTTCTGAAGATGCTGTGTAAGTTCTGAGTCTGTGACAACATGTTTCTTTTTCAGATCCTGTCCAGCCTGGACATCATCATTCCCATGCACCTTCTTCTGAAGATCTTCAAGTCAGGAGTGGAACACATACAGTCCGATGTGCGAGAAGCTGAAGAGCTGCAGGCACAAAGCCCGCCCCAGTGTGGGATGTACCAGACCTCGCCAGCCCACGAGGCTGTGTCGCCCATGAGCCCCCAGCGATTCCCAGTGGCACCGGATCCCAGCGAGTTGTATGAGAGGGACACAGAGCTGGTACTCCCCTGCTTCATCATGATGCTGGACATACTTCTGAAGCAGGTAGTGGGATATTCTCACAGCATGGTTTGTCTTAGGCAGATTGCAGAATGCTTTTGTGTTATGCATCATGACATGAATTATAAACTTTTCTCTCTTTTTTTTTGGGTGGTGGGTGGGGGTGGGGTAAATCTTTGTGCATGGGCTGGCTCCAATATCATTTTTTTTCAGCAAAGCAGTAAATGTGAAAGAAGAACATCTATTGTATTCAAATGTGATGTTTTAAATTTTAAATGCAGTTAAGATCAAAATTGTGAAGATCCCATTTGAATAAATTTTAAAGTGTGTGTGTGTGTGTACATGCATGCGCATGTGTGTTTGCATATGCATGAGAGAGAGAGAGACTTTAGATTTACTTTACTCAGTGTAAGTTTGATAATCCTCATGACTGAAGGGAAGATAGATGTAAAAATTTATGTGATACATGTACATCTTATGACAAATCAAATCTTGTTACATAGTTGAAATAATTCCCTGAATTAGAGAGAGAGAAAGAAAGAATGTCCACAGCTGAGACCATCAGTTCTTTGTCAAAGTAATTTCTGTTCCCATTGCAGATGGAACTTCAAGAAACTCCACGCCACCTTGGCATTTATAATGAAACCACTCGCCATGTCATGTCACTTTTGAGAGAGATGATGTGCAAAAAGTGGGATGGACAGCACTCATGTGACAGTGAAACTAAGCGAATAAACTGCATGTACTGTCAGAATATTGCCCTGTGGCACCAGCTGGCCTCGCAACTCATGGAGCATGTCTGTCCTCGAGACCCACTCAAACTTCCACCCAAGGACTTGCCCAAAGCTGAGGAGGTGAAGCATCAGACAATATCAGAATCGCCCAGTGAGTCGTGTGCACTTTACCCTTTCCATCCATTTAACTTAGAAACCTGCAGCTGGTTTTTATATTTCATTATGTCAATGACTAGAAGTCAGCTGCAATGTTCCCACTGGCCAAGGGATTCTGTGTTCAGTTTTGTGACATTCAGCAGGGAATGAAACTCTGTGGGGTCTGCTGTTTGGAATACAGTTTTATTTCTTTGGCAGTTTTCTTTCAGCACACATAACCAAAAAGTACAATAAGCATTCCTGAAGATCAGCTTTGAGAGTGGTGTTGTTCTTTGTTGACTTGAATATTAAAAGCTTAAGTTACAGGAAAGAACATGAGAGAGAATTTGGAAAGAATGTTTGTCACAGTTTGAAATTTTGGGGTGCAGGAAGTGAGACTGCTCCTAATCTTGGGGAAGACAAGGAGAGAGAGTTCCACGTGGATGCAATGCCAGTCTACTTGCAGCTTTATGATGCCTTGATAGAGGTGAGTGCAGTAGGTGCATGAAAAATTGTAAGTGCACACACCTTTCTACGTGCACTTTGGTGTGGCTTGTACTAAGCGAGTAAGAGAGCTAGCAGTGGGGAAGGCAGAGGGTGTTGTAGCAGACAAACACCACATGCCTTCATACTTGCGATAAAATGTGCTGACCGTGCATGCTTCTCTTCAGGCCTTGTCTAAGGTGGATGATACAGACGCCCTGTTTGCACTTCTGACTTCCTTGAAGCTTCTGATTTTGCATGGCGAATGCCTGAACTATACCATCAACCAGTATACAGACTACATCACATACACCTTGGACAAGACGTTTATTCCCATGTAAGTTTTTAAAATTACATTTCAGAAAATCTTCGTGGCTTTGTTTTCTTGGCTTTTGTGTGGGGGAGGGGGGAAGGAGGGGAGAGGAAATTTTGCTGCTGTGATTTTTGTAGTTCTGACAGGCAAAACCTAAACAAATGTACATCTAGGCTGCCTGCTTTTTTGTTTGAGAAATGATTGCTCACCAATATTGCAAGTCTCTCTTTCTTGGTGCACTTTATTTATATTTTATACTAAACACGCCATCTTCTACTTTCAGCATATAGCACAGCAGTAATGTGCCCTGGTCACCAAGACCAAGCAGTGCATGTACTTTCTGCTGTGGTGCAGCCCGTTTTTTTTACAGGGGGTGGTTGTCAAGGGTTTTCTCTGAGTACATCAGCTTCTTTTTTTGTCTTTCCTCGGTCAGCACCTTTCCTCTCAATTTCCCCACCTGACGCTTGCTGCACAGCCAATCATTATTACTGATGTGGTAAACCAGGGTGAACCAAACAAATGGCTTATACTTTCATCTGTTTTCCCCTGTGTTTTTGCAGGCAGTGGCAGTTGCTGCAGACAGCACGGTCCCATCTGGCAACGTTAGTTGTGCCACTTTTGCTGCATTGCATGACTCTGCCAACCGGTGCAGGTGTTCTGTGGCATCTTGTGGAGGACAGCTTTTCCAGCGATGATTGGAAGGTCCGCTTTGCCGCTGGTAAATATCTTACAGTATGCTCTTATTTTTCCACCTCTTTTTGTTTAACTGGTACTGCTGAAGGTTCTGAACACTGATTGCTTTCAGAGCTACTAGCAAGTTGATGAAGTCAACAGACTTTCATTTTTGATGATAAAACATGGTTGATTTTAACACAATTTTGTTTGTTTTGCAGTGGAGAAGGTTACAGTATTGGCACGTTGCCTGGAATCTGAAATGGTCCGTAATAATCAGGTTTTACAAACATCACTGGCTCATGCTTTCTGTCACATGGTGGGTTCTGTGGAGGACATCAGTTCAGCTGTAGCCCAGCGCACCATCATGTTCCTAGAGACAATTCAACCAGCCGGGCTTAAGGTATCTATGTGCACACTTTTATGTGTGGATGCATGTGTGTGTGTGCGTGCATGCATGCACATGTGCGCTTGTGTGCATGCGTACCTTTGTGTATCCACTTCCATGAATGCCTGTGTGCACGTAGGGAGTGGCGTCTGTAAATGAGTGAACAGACTGATGGCATTAGTGGAGTGCAGGACATAAACCCAGCTTTCCAGAGAGTGTGTGGTCTGTTGTGCCTCTGCTCGACAGGCCCTTTTCATATATGTCCTCTGTCCTCAGCCTGTGACGCCTCTGGGAAGATGTTCTCGTATATCTGAAATCCATCCAATGTTCTTTCTAGTGCCTCATCCAGTGCCTGGAGTTTCAGTTTGACACAGTCATTCGGGACAGGTGTTTAATACTGCACCGCATTCAGCTGCTGTCCTTTGTGCTAACCAAAGAACGCATTCTGACGTGGGATTTCTTCCTGAGCCGTTTTGACACCTTGTCACTGGAGGCCCAGGTGGATCTTGAGAGCACTGGAGACATCACCTGCCCTACAGGTGGGTTTGGCCCTGGACATTTCCCCCTTGCTACCGGGGCTCAGTGTTACTCTTGTTCCACATACACCTGCATGGCCTTGCAAAACATCAAGGTTTAATTCCGCTTCTACAGCTTTCCAGTTCCAGTGCTTTCCACATGGTCATAAGCAAGAAAGCTTTATATAGTCTCTCTTCATTTAGTGCCGCTTTATTCAAGTGTGATGATTTATGTGCTAAGAATCTATGGATCTTATGCAGGTCTGTGCTGTTTCTGTACTTGCATTGTTCTTCTGAGCAAAATGTTTGGAAAGCTTCAACTCGGCTTCATTTTGCAGTCTGTGCACATGCAATACAATTAGCTGTAGCATTTGTAGTCCTATAGTTTTGATTTTTTTTTTCAAATTTCAGTTTCAAATTTCGTGTCATTGTTGATAGTGTATAGGTTTTTTGACATACCATAATGACTGCCAAACAAGAAATAAGCAAATAAACAGTGGAAATACTGCCAGATTTTTTTAATAATAAATGATGAGATTAAAATATTGAAGGTTTAATTGTTGGTAACAACAAAGAGAACCTGGGCAAGCTAGACTTAGACAAGATGTCAACGTTTTGGAGCATGACCCCTTCTTCAGGACGAAATAAATAGATAACAAATAACAACAAACAAAATTGTTTGACCCTTTACCCTGAACCCTTGTAGCAAAATTGTCGTGCAAGTCATGTAAAAACATGCCAAATAGAATTTATCATAACTGGCATATGCAGAACAGTATTTGGGGAGGAGTGTCATTCCTCTGTTAACCATCTGAAAACAAGACAGGCAGGCTTTTTAATCATTGTCTAACAAACCTCATGTCTGGGGTAAACAGGCATTTGTAAGATTGATTTAGTTATTAATATCAACTTCTTAAGTAGATATGATATTAAAACACTTGTTCAGTCTCCAAGTATATCTTTACAAATTCAGTTTCTCATCGGAGTTGTTAATCAAAACATAAGTTGTGACTAGCCTGCACATTCACTGTGAAAATATATTTCCATGGCAAGCTTTCATATGGCAAGCGGGAAATGTTTTTGAGACTCCTAATCCTGCATAAATGATTAAATTCATCGGCTATTCTCCTAGAACTATCATGTATGATTTTTAGTAGCGAACCAAGGCCTGCTGCAAAAATCTCTTCTGAGAGGAGGTAATTAAGTGTGTTGTAGAGTCATTGTAGAGCTAGATTTGCTGCTGGTTGGTGAACTGGTTAGGAAGCACTAGATAACAGCTAGTTTCTTCTTTATTATACTTTTTCTTTTCTGCTGGATGCAGTTTTTTTTTTTTTTTTGCTGAAAAAGTGAATTCTGTCAACTTCCTTCTGAACTTTTTTTTGTGATATTGAAACAGACTTAACAAGCAGCGACAGGCATAGCGAGCATTTTCTAAAGAAAATCAATCGAGCTCGCTTAGCTTTGGCCAGGACAGACAGCATTCGCTCTGTGAGCCAAAGCTTAAAAGGAAAACCACCTTACCGCCGAGCAGTCTCCGTACCCCTTCACCTGATCACAAAAGGAGTTGCTCCACCCAAAGGTATCTGTGAGCACCTGTGAAGTATGAACTCACTGTGTTCTTCCTTTTGATCTGTTACCTAGTTTTCAAACTGAAAGCTGTTTATCCTCACAGCATGGAAAAAAAGTCCCCCACTATCAAATGTGTAAGTGCTCACCCATGTTATAAAATACTAATTTCTGATGACTGTTAATGGACTGTATAGTTTCATTCCAGTTGCCCGTGTTATAACTGTAACATTGGATAACTGCAAAGAAATATTAAAAATGTGGAGAAACTATTTGGGAAGTGTTAGTATGTTTTTGGAGGGTGTTGCTCTGAATCCAAGAAAGTCTTATTAGTTGAAAAAACCCATTACTGATCGTACAAATTTTTAATATCATGTCTTCCGAAACATTGTGTGTGTCAAAGTAAACAAGATGCATCAGGAACATTTAGACAGTGAGTACGCTATTCAACATAAAGCAGCAGATTTAGAACACTCTTTGTCAATTTCTGCACCTGTAATGTGATTTGCTGGAAGTGATTTTTTTCTTTTTCCTTTTTGTTTGTAAATAGTCTGCCTGATGTTACTATGCACAACAAATGGCTGTAGCAAAGTCTGTCTCGTCACATTTCATGTTATGGCCGTCATTGTAACACATGTAACTTCTCTGCCTGCCTGTGACTGTAGTGAAATCTTTCCGGTTTCATGCCACATAGATGCACTCTTTGTATAGTAGCTACTGTAGCACAACTACTGATGTGATTTAAGTTGCAGCCAAAAGCTTGAAAATCTTTTTGAAAGGGAGGGGGGGGGGTAAGGTGGGGAGAAACTGATGGGGGATGGATGAGAAGCAGTAGGCATACCGTGTGGGTTTCTCATGTTTTAGAAGTCCTCATAGTCTGTACATATCTGATATCCAATCAGTTTTATATTTAGAAAGAGCACTGACCTATCATATGAGGGATAGCCTGAATATGCTTCCTTTTAATTTTTTTAAACCAAAAAGATGATGGTTAGTGAATCTCTTAGACCCCTGACCAGCCAGCTACTTTGCTAGTCCTGTAGGTCCATGCATACTTTTGTGCAGTTTGATAGAATTTTGCATTTAGCAAAAGCTATATCAAAGGGGGAAAGCAGTTTGATACTATAAGCCAACACTGCTTTGTTTGTGAAGCAAATGCTTGTTCTAGTCTGTGTGAAAGGAGATTTTGTCAGTTTTGGTGAAGCACAGTTGCAGGCACACTTTTATTGTAGTTTTCACGGTAGCTTACTGTGTGACATTTCCATAGTGCAGTGTACACAAATGGGAACAAGCAAGATTGCTGCTTCTGCATTATCTATGTCTTCTTGCACTGATGGTTTGTTGATCATTTAAGAGAGAAATTGTTTCGACCTCACACCAATTTCCCATGACAGATGGGGGATGGGGTCCTGTTACAGTGAAGGTTACAGCTGTAGAGAGCTGTCCAGGCTACTGTACTGATGGTGTTGCCTGTCTTTCATAGACATATCTAACCACTCATTCACATAAATAGCACATGCATGTATGTCACTCCCTGGGTCACGTGGATATGAATGCATGTGCACCCACACACACACACACCCACAGAGAAATACACGCTCAGGCCCAGAAGATGTGGCTATGTGTTGTTTTGCAATCTTTTTGTTGCTTGGATCTGAGCTTGCAGAAAGCTGAAGTCGAGCACACAAGTGGTGCTTGCATTGCATATAGCCTGTTTGTTTGGGCATTCCTGAGTATTCAGAGGGATTGTTTTTAAAATATCAGTTTTAATCTGTTTAGCGTGGATTGTTTTATATGCTGGGGATGATATTTTATCTCACTAATGACAGAAAAGATACACAGCAAGGTGGAAACACTTGTGTGTGTGTGTGTGTGTGAGTTTGGACGTCAATTTCTATTTATTAAAATAGGATTTTTTTGCGTTGTTCACGATAAATTTATTCCTGAGTTCATGGCTTTGTCGTCTCTTTTTCCAGACTCTGTTAAATGCCCTTAGTCACCTTGAGTGGACTAACTGTGTAACAAATCTTTTATTTCAGGGAAGCAAGTTTGCCTCATTGTTTGTTGTCTTTTTGTTTAGCCCAGCAAAAGGCCCCAGATAAACATTATGGATTTCTATGAACAACAAACGCACATGGTCGTGGGTTTGTTATTGTTTGTATCTTGCCTTTGTTGCTGTTTTTTAAACGTTTTCTGCTCTTTGATAAGATGGCCATTACTTATCTGATTTCTCTTCTTGCAGAATTTTCAAGACAGTCGTCTGAGCCTGGTGGCCGGAAACATTCTGTGACTTTACTTTCTAGGTTTTTGTGTAAGTTGTGTCTATCCACACAACCAAAGCAGAGCACAGTGTATGCTGCATGAAGTACTGAAAGGGGATTCAATTAAAAGATTATGCCAATTGCTTCGAGCTGAAATTCTATGGTTGCGTACAACTTTGATAAATGCCTTGCTTAATTGTGTATATTTCAGTCCTGTGTTTGTGAAACTGCTATTATGAAAGTCACAGCTGCACTCTTTTTAGAAGTCTGTGAATAGCTCGGTGGTTTAACAATTTTTTTAAAGTCTGTCTAAACCGACCAGACTTGCACCAAACACTAGTTTAATCAAGCTTAGTCAAGTCTGCGCCCAAACATTTTGTCATTTTTCTGACATCTTTCATTTTCAGTTTTAGTAATGGTTTTAAAGTGATTAATTTGACAGACTAGATGGATGCAGGTCTTTGTGTTGCCATTGCTAGTTCGTGTTTCCAAAGTAGCTCTGTGGCTTTCTTACAAATCCTGACCTGGACTATGGGCCACTATCATTTGTAATGTAATAAAAGTGTATTGAAGGAATGATGGGAAATTTATAATTTTGGCTTCATCTGAATCAGCATATACAACATCTATCAGTGAATCAGCTGGAGACTGATAGAGGATAAATTTAGCTGAATATGCATTGTAGTTCTTTCAATGGTGTAGAGTAATTTGTGACTTTCTTGTATAAATAGCAGTGCAGACAGTGAAATCCTGTCATTTACAGGCTCTCTAACAATGTTCGTCTCCTACTAATCAACATCTTTAATGAATTATTTTCAGAACTCCTTGGAACTCATCGTTGTTGTTTTCTTTGGGTCTTTACACAAAAACTATGTTTTACTAACGTCTGTATTCTAGAACTCCACTAATTCTGAGGATCCATAGCTGGAAAATCTCATCTAATGTCACCATGTGGTTGTTAGATATGACATGTAGTTTTGCCTCAGCAGTGCATTAATAGTGTCCAAGTGTAATCCTCACCTACACCACATTAAAAATTCCTTTTTATTAAAACTTGTGTTTTCTGACATTTGTTTGTTTTATAGTTCCACACTTCCAAAAGTTTAGAATGTCTAAAGCCAGAATCTGGATGTTTTTGAAGTGGGTGGATGATAAGTTTTCGGTTAGTGGCAGTATGCTGCCTTGGCACCGATTGAGCTTGGAGGGTGTGAGGCATGGCGCACATGATTTCTGGCTCACCTGTTCTTTCTAGAAAACCATGTTACCTAGCATCAGGGATTGTCCAGACAGTATCTGTACACTTACAAAAGTATGTCTGTTAAATGGTCAGTGTTCCATTGCAGTTGAAAAAGACAAGTCCTGTGTTCGTCAGTGGTCTGCCCCCCAGTTCAACTTGACACGACGCATGACAACCAAACTGAACCTCTCATCATTTGGTCATACAATGTTTCCAGGTGAGTGCATCAGTCTACAGCTCTTGACTCTGCCATTGGTTTGAACACTGAAGCATAAGTACATTATTGTGCTGAATGAAGGATATGGCAACAGGCGAGTGTAGCCGCATGGTTAGCTTCTTTTCATTTTCTGTATTCTCCACAACAGGAGGACACCTGCGAGAGTTTACAGACGAAGAAAGTAATTTTGCTGCATTACTACAGCGTGCAATGGACTTGGAAGGCATTGACAGAGATGTTGTACATCACCTTGTGACACTCCTTATGAAGGTTAGAGGATAACCTGCAAAAATAGGCACAGCTAAATCTGCGCTGCAAGCAAATGCTGCATAAGAATGTTAGAAAATGCATTCATATTCACAAATAATCACTTAGTCATGTACATAAATGACCTCCCACATGCTTTAAGGGCAGTTTCTAGGTTGAAAACGGAGCAAAAATCATTTTTTGGCATGATTTGGGCTCATGAGTAATTTTGACTGTAACTAACCTGCTTTCATCTGTTTCTGCTCTTATGTAGATCTTTGCAGTATAAATATTTAATTGGCATTTTTGTTTAGCAAGTGTCTGAAATCCAAGGCCTAGTTATAGCTCAATGTTAGCAGCACAGGAAAATCCTAACAGGGACGCTTTCTAATTGTCAGAAGGGCATGAATAACTTAAAAATTAGATAATTGTTCATAAAGATTTTTTTGTAGGGCACACAACTTATGCATATGCAGTTCTAGAGAATGAGTTTGTTATCTTTCGGAACTTTAAAGATCGATTTCTAAACATGTGTTTTTTCACCACCCGCATTACGGTTTCCCAGTTATCTAAAAAAATACTGAATGGATTGCTGTCAAATTTGGCGCAGTGATTCTGCACAGTTAGAGGGACAATTTGTCCTAGGATTTTTTTGGATAAATGCATCTGTTGGCATATGGTGGGAAGTTAAAGATTTGGTCAAGTGTCATTGATCAGAAAAACCACAAATATAAAATTTTACCATTTCTGCTACGTCAATTTTTAAAGTCCATGCCAAATTTCTTGTCAGTATTATGGTTACTTATGACAAAAAGGGGAAATATTAGTACACCCCTTTTCAAATGTTAAATATTTTAGCGAAAATTGTAACCACAATAATTAGAAACAAAATTATTCTGGACATATCTTTGCATATATGAAGTCTGCAATAGTCCAAGCAGATTAATACCAAAAATCAGCGAAACCAGAGTTCATTTGGTTGAGCTGGATTGTCATGATTGTAGGTGGTGTTGGTTCATTTTTCAACCTAGAAGCTGCCTTTAAAATGGATTTCCAGTATTAAAGCTAAATATTAATAGGCAAATAATTTGCTCTTTTTTAAGATTGACAGTCCTTTATTTTCAGTTCATGATAAGAAGCGAAGAATTTGTGCAAGAGGGCGATGCAAAGGCACAGGTAGGCACTCATGCATACAATACGAACAGACGGAAAACGTTGGCTGGAGAAAAAAGTTGCTAGCATTTAACCTCTGTTTAAGCTGTCAAAGGGAGTCTTGCTTTATGGATCAAATGATGCCTGCAGTTCAGAGATTAAAAATAGCATTCTTCTTGCTGAGCGGAGTATAGTGTGAGACAACCAAGCTTACTTGCACATGGATGCAATTGTTTAAGGGTTTGTGAAGCTTTTGAATGAGCAAAGATCAGGGTGTGTTCCTTAACTATTATACATCTCATCTCCATAAGCACAGATTCCCCCCCCCCCCTTTTGTTTTTTTGAAAGACAGATGAACAGGGTGTGTGGAGACATTGTTATAGAATAAAAAGAGATCCAAATATTGCAAATGCAATCTGAGATTTTTTATTACTACTTTAATGAAATTGTGGATGTGTGTCTTGATGCATGTGTGTCTTCGTGCATGTGGGCGCTTGTGTGTTTTAGAATGTGGTGCTGCGCCATCTGAATGTGCTGCTTGGCTACAACCAGACTGAAAAGTCCTTCAGTGTTCCACCATTTAAACTAAGGTACATAGAAATACTGGAGGTATGATTTGTGCTTTATGCAGAACAATTTTTTCTTCTGCGGTTTATTTTCCTATGATCCCAGATATCTTTTTACTTCCTCTGAGGATTTTGTTTTCGTTAAATGATCTTAGTGCATCTATAATTAGCTGTTATGTGTTTATATTGTATAATTTTCAATATATTTTTTTAAATGTTAAAATAGGGATTGACAGTATTTTTAAAAGAATGATTATCCTTTTAAAAATACTTTCAATCCACATTTTTCTTCTGCATTCCTGCATATCATACCACTTCTACGTCTGTAAAATCTGCCCATGCTTTGTTACATCAGAATGGCAGCTTAAGCATGCCATTCTGATGTTGTAGGTGGTGGTGGTGGTGGTGGTGGTGGTGGTGGTGGGGTGGGGAGGGGAGGGGAGGCTGTGTTTATTGCATGTGCCTGGTCCATGTTCAGTCCAGCATCTGGACCATAGAGTTCTCTAGCACACTAGTAATTATGAGGTATCCAGGAACCTCCAGTGTCAGCATTAAAGGGAAACTTAACCTTAGAAGTAACCTGTCTTGAATTGATGAATATTGATGTTGTGAGTCTTTTTAACCCTAAATTTCAAGCTACAAAAGAACTGTTCACTTACAACCCAGCATTTAACGCCGCTCATCGGCCTTACATGGAAGCCGCCATGTTGCCTTGATGAGTGACGTCAGTAACCCGGGCAGGGAGAAAGCTACTGCAGCCCGCAGCCGATAGCGCTCAAAGCAGCGTCACAGATATCGGGCAGACGCTTTTACAGCTGAACGCAGCACCGCGCTGACACCATACTACTTGAGCCGGTCAAATACATTTAAACTTTATCAACTCTTTTCTTTTAAAAACAAAATTGTATTGACTTCTTACTAGAGTGCATTAATAAATAGATGAATGGGTGCCTATGTTTTTGCGTGTGGGTACGTCTGGCGCGTGCGTGTTTGAGCGTGTTATTTGTGTGTTTATTAATCAATAATCATTGAATATATTTATGAATAGATGTATATTCTGTCAGATGAACTACGATTGACATGTGTTCTTTGACATTATTTTTTCTTCTGAATATCCCCTGAGGGTAAAGGAATAAAGAAACTTGACTTGTTAGTGACATCGCTCTCAGCTGTAATCATCTGCTCTGGGCCATACGAAACCCCGAACAGCCCAGAACAGCCACCAAACTTTATGGTTTTAGGTCTAAATAACAGGTTTTAAAGGTATATCCAGTATCAGAATGCACTTTCTGAATTATTTGATG
>SMGT01005166.1:155642-178893 GCA_004794575.1 Lanistes nyassanus
AGGCTGTGTTTATTGCATGTGCCTGGTCCATGTTCAGTCCAGCATCTGGACCATAGAGTTCTCTAGCACACTAGTAATTATGAGGTATCCAGGAACCTCCAGTGTCAGCATTAAGTTAAGCTGTGCTTATTAAGTAACCAAAAAATATGTTTACACTGTTAAAAAGGAAAAAAAAGCTCATGGGGTGTGGTAGATGTAGTGGGGGTGGATCCGCCCTACCACCTACCTTCCACACATCATCCTCCTACCCCCTCCCCATCCCCATTCCACCAGTTCTTTGTAATCTCGTCCCCTATTGAAAATCTCATCTTTTTACCAGAATTTGTTCTTTGTGTGCTGTCGCAGATGCTCAGCGGTCTTCAATGCGTTCATCAGTGGTGTTCCTTTTGTGAGTCTACACATGTCTACCACCAAAATTTTATTCTGTACTGCAGCACTTAATTGATACCAACAAGACATTCTGTTTTATAATCAAATCTGTTTTTATCCTTTAGAATGAACTAAAAGAAAAAGTCCTCCAAATTTGTCATCAATTTGTGAGTTGTTACCATAAGAGCACCAAAAAAAATTGTCGAGCCTTTGGGCACTTTTTTTTTATCCATGTATTCTTGGAGTGGTTTCACTGTTAAACAGCTTTGTATGACAACCTACTTAGTTTATTTACTTTGTGCTTGTTACTATTTTGGTCTGGCCATGGGAAATTCAGGCATTCAGATAGAGTATCACAAGTAAGTACTCATGATGTCGAAATACACTTGATGTGGCCATTTCTAAGAAGCATATTGGAAAACCTACACAATTTGTGCAATATACTACAGCAAAATAACTTTGAAAACAATAGCAAATGTGACAAATTGAAAAGCTGAGTGAGCACCATAGTCAAGATTGGGCTCCCTGTTTCAGGTGCTAGATGTTAACTTAGACACTGACCTGCTGACCTGTCTTCTTGTTTCAGGTGCTTGATGGTAACTTCAAACTTGGAAACACCATCTTGCCAATAACACTACTTCTTCTTCAGTACAGCCCGTCTCCTCAGCGCTATGCCTCTGACTACCAGCCTCCAAACTACACTCTGTGGTATCTTGAGCCTCACACCCGTTTGTCATGGCTGCGGGCTCTTCTTGTCATTCTGTACAAAGTAAGAGGATTTTCAGACAAATTTCTAGGAATATTTTGTCAGTTTTGGCCTGTTAGGCTGACCACACATTTTTGGTAAAAGTTGTTGAGAAAAGAAACAGGTGACCGTGCCTTGGGGTCTTTAAGGTACAACAAAGAGAATTTGACCAAGTGAGACTTAGACAAGAAGTCGATGCATGGCCCCTTCTTCAGGACAACACAGATAACAAATAACAAACAAGGTTTTTTTAAAAAAATTATGATGGTAGATAAAAGACACTAAATCTACTCTACCACCCTTCTAAACTAAAGATTTATCTTAAAGATAAATCAGCACTTGTGCAAAAGCATCTCATAGTAAAGTGTAATCTTGTAAAATACGTTTCTGAGATTCATTTGCTTAATGAAGCTAGCTTCCTCCATCTTCTAAATGTATTATTTTATTGGGTTTGAATCCAGGGAATCATGTCCATTAAAGAGTCTGAGAGCTTTGTTTCTGTCAATACTGGTTCTTTACTGGAAAGCATTGATATAAATTTTGCAGTACCAGATCAGCACTTCTCCAGTGTCAGCAATTATCCAGACCCTCGTACAACTTGTTATCAACACTGTGGAGGCTCAGCATCATCGCTGCCGAAAAACAGATGACAGCTTCCTTGCAGCCACCCCTACAGTGCACCGAAGTAAAGGTAAGGCAACTTTTTCTTCCTTTCAAAGAAATTTGTTTGATCCTAAGTGATGAGAAGCGGGGATGTGTTGTGGTTTGTTAACAATTCTTCAGTTCCTAATATAACACCATGTATATTTTGATATTCTGCAAGGGGGATTTTGTATGTTTTGCAGCAAAATTAATGATTAATTTAGAAAACAGTCATTAGATTAACGCTTACATATTGGTGGAAGAATTTAAAACTGACAAAAGTTGAATAAAGCAAAAGATTTTATATGTCATAAATATCTGCCAGGATTTTGTTATTTTTCCTCTTCCAATCAATTTCCATTCGATACAAATCTAGTCTTTAACATATTGGATCGTGTGAGTAAAGACTGCAGTGTTTGTTTCCGGTAGAATTCTAAAAACCCCTGCACACTTATGCATGATTGTATTCAGACTTTATTGTTCGCACCTCTCTCAAACTTCTGTCCTGCATAGCTGACTTGAGCAAGATGTCTATCAGTGACCTGGAGAACATACAGGAAACAGACACACCGCCACAGAGCCCATCCAGCTCCAAAGAAGAGCGAGAGGACAAAGCCACAGTCCATCTTTGCTCTCCTCCCTCAGCCAGTTCTGTGCAGTACTTAAAGGTGGGCTTAAATTTTTGTTGCTTTGGATGATATCAATAACAATATTATTATTATGTTGTTGCTGTTAACAAGGGATAGGTACTGGGTAGGGAGTTGTATCTCAACAGCATCTCTGGAAGACAGCAGATGCTGCTACTGTGCTGCAGGCCCTACTAATCAGGGTTGAGTTGCATGACTGTCCATGTCTGATCTTCCACTCATAAAACCAGTTGTTGAGTTCATCTACCCTCTGTATATTATGCAGACTAATGGAAAGTAGATAAAAGCACTCATGGAACTGAGCCCAGAAGCAGACGTAGAATGTATTTGCCATGCAGCAATTTCAGACATAAAAAGGAACAAGTGGCTGGCGCTTGGAGATAAACCTAAGTTTAAAAAAGAACTGAGCGAAGTCAAACAATAGACGGCCCAGTCACTTGACAGTTTCAGGGCATGACCCCTTTGTCAGGGCAACACAAACACAAACATCTGTTTTTGCTTTTATCTGTCTTGATCCCGATCTGTTTGTGTTTGTATTGTATTTCTTGTTAATCTCAGGCCTGTCCACGTTATTTTCTGCCAGTCACCCTGTGAAAGAGGGATGCTGTCTGTCTTTTACTAGGGGCAGACAGATGGAGCAGAAAGCAGTGAGGGTATGATGTCGGATGCAGAGTGCACCCCCACTCTCCCAGGGGGGAAGAAAGATGGGGTACGCAGAGTTTCAAAGGGCAGGCAACCTCGCAGGATCATTGAGTACTCTGAGCCAGACTCTGCTGATGATGATGTGAAAGCTGTCTCGTCAAAAGAAGAGAAGAAGTCAGAGGTCAGACAAGATCAGGAGATAACTACAAGATTATCATGCAGCTGATAACATGCAACTAATCCATAAAAGCTTGTTGAGGGAAACCTTTTCCCCATAAATGTTTATATTTTACATGTGAAATGTTTTGAGGAAACCAGTATTTTTGTCATGTTTTATTTATTTATTTGTTTAACTCTAAAAAAACATGTTTCAAATGTTCAGTCTATGAACATTAAATGTTGTTCGAAAATTTGCCATCACACGAAGGGATCAACATTGAATGTTAAATACCAGCAAGGTAGCCAGCCATCAGAACTTGTGTGTTTACTTATGCACTCAGACACTTCTGCATTATTTCATCCAACCTGGACTGTAAACTTATTTCTGCAGTCATTTTCAGTCATCTCAGAGTTAGCGACTATACATCCATGACTAGATTAGTGCTAAACCAATACATGTATTTACTTTGTGAGTTCACTTCAACATGAATGCTTCACAATATGTGTACAGAAAAAGGGGCCTGTACGGGTTCAGTCGCCTAAGGAGGACTCACACCCTGCACGTTCACAAGAAGAGGAGGAGGAGTCTGGAGCAATGTCTCCCAAGTCAGCAGCAGTGGAAAGGAAGATGGCTCAGCAGCTTCATGAGTTCTCAAAGTCACATGTCGAAGTTTCTGGCAAGTCTCAGAAAAGCTTTGAGGAGACGGAAAGCACCAAAGCTGCAAGCAGCACAACTGAGGCCTCCAGTCAGAGCGCAAAGGCAGATGGTACCACTTCAGACTACAGCAGGGAGGCAGCCTCCGAAGGGGAGAGCTCTGAGGAAAGCGAGAAGACTCAGACATCAGACGCAGAATCGGACCGGCACCATGGCGCCACAGATTCCGGTGGAGATGCGACGCAGGAGGAAAGTAAAGGTGAAACAGGTGGGGGAGTTTGGGGAAGAGAAAACGGCCTAAAAGAGGATGAGAAGCAGCTGATATTTGATGAGCAAAATAACTTTCTTGTTGGTTTTACACATCAGCTTAAAGACAGACACTGAACTGTTATTAGAAAAGAAACTTCTATTTCAGTTGGGTTTTCTTGTTTGTTTTGTTCTTTGTTTTCAGTTACTTGTTTTGTTGTTTCTGGTGAAGAGATACAGCTTGTTTTTGCATGTTTGCAACTGTGCAGTGTGTCTTAAAGTAACTTTAGATGAAATATTTTTCTCTTTTTCTCCTATACTCTGGTTTCTAGAAAAGTCTGTCTGTACTTCATTCCCCTTGCATTAAGAACTGTGGATTTTTGTTTGTGATGAGGTTTTTTGACGGACTTATGCTTCAGATGAAGGGGCTGCCTTAGGTAGCAGGCCAAGTCCAGTCATAAAGCCAAACTTCCGTGCCAGACGCAAAACTGGACTGACCACAATTGAATTGCAGCGGAAGTTTCCAGATCTGTATGAGGCACCCATAAAACTTCAGGATGAAGGAACGTGCTCTGCATCAAAACCGGCAGGGTATTTAATTTATCTGGCTTTTTGCTTTTTGTTGCATGTGTAGTTTTTTAAGTTTAAAACAAGGGAACTGGACCAAGCTAAGACATGACAAAGACAAAGACAATCTACATGTTTCGGGGCACTACCCCTTCATCAGGACGACACAAAAATGACGAAAAAACGACAACAACGAAAACAGAAGAAAAAGACTTAGCTTCAGTAGATCTGGCGCAAAGGCTGGACAGCAGGAAAATGACTAAGGGACAGTGAGTAAACAGGGTTAAAAAGAGGGGCAGCCAATCGCCAGGTGGGTAGGAAAGGGTAGGGAAGGGTAGGGGTGGAGAGGGGGCGGGGTGGAGAGAGAAGCGTGGGTAAGGGGGTGTCAGTGTGGGAGAGAAGGGGGTGAGATAAAAGAAATAAGAGAGAGAGAGAGGAGGGGTAAAGAGAAAAAGAGGAAGGTGGAGGGTCAGTGTTCTTGCACATGTGTAGTTTTATTTAATTGAAGACAGTGTACTTTGACCACCAGAGCATTGTCAAAAAATGTGTAGAAGTTTCCCTCCAGTCAAAAACTGTCGCTCAAAAATTGTTGTATTGCAGTCGTTGATGTTGTGTTGCAGTCGTCGCTCACGACGAGCAGAGCTTCTTACCAAGAGTCAGACTAGTGGAAACAAGAAGCCGGCCTCCAATGCTCGATGTGGAGAGAACGTTATTGTCGAACGCTGCAGTGAGTGCAACCTGGTTCTTGAGCAGTATGATGATGAAACTATTGGGCTCAGCATCACAGTCCTGGCCACGTTCATCCACCGAGAGCCGACCTTAGCCACACCCATGCTTCTGAACATGCTGCAGTGTGTTTGCAGGTAAAAATGTTGTATTCTTGATTTACTTTTCAGCATATAATTTTTTTTTCCACCTAATGATTGATGCCGCTCGTAACCGAAATCTTGACGGCATATCGCTTCCTTGCTTCAGTCGAAAGTGTATCTAAATACTTTTCTGCACTTTGTTTAGCAAGTTTCGCAACTTTCATCATGATCTATTTTTTTCTCTTCTTCATGCTGCTTCACTCACTTTACTTACAAGATGGCGGCAGCTTTCATTTTCGTCCCATGTGCATGCGCAAGTCATCACTCCCCATTCACAGGATCCACTTCAATTGTCCATGAGTGTTGTTCAGTGTCATAGGAATGTTGAGTTCTTTGTTGCTTCTTCGAGATGGGATCTCAGTCACATTATTTAGATCCCCAAGTAATTTTTTGAATTTGGCTTCTACAGAGTTTCTCAGGATGTTTCCATGAATGGGATGCCTGTGAAGCTGAACCATTTTGTGCAGATTCCCTACCCCTAAAAGAACAACAGATTTTGGTGGATTTATTTTGAAACTAAACTTCTTCTGTGCAGGATTGCATCAAGCAGCCAATATTCATGGCAAGCTGAGAGGTGAGTGCTGTGAGGATTATAGTATAACAAGATAGGCGGTCAAAGTTAACTTTTTGGACTCGTATAGGCTTAGATCTATGCATGAATGTTGATGCTGCACACATTTTGCATGTATTTAAAGCATCTTCTTCAACCAAACTTGATTTGATTTGAAATTTTCTCTTCCATCTGGCCACCATTTTTTGTGAGTTAAGTAACTGTCCTGGTAAGAAGGTGGTCAGTGAAATATATCAGCAAGCCAAATCTAAATTTGTAAAACTCATTTAAACATTGCAGGGATAGAACTGGCAATCGAGTTTTCCAGATACCAAGATTACTTCCCTTACACTGTTAAATTGCATCTGCGTAATTTTTCTAAAACCATCAAATCTGACTTATGTTTCAACACAGTGTCAATGGTTGTCCCATTTTGACATATTGCCAAAGAGCTTGTTTTTAAATTTTGTCGTGTTATAGGTGCATTCACAGACTCAAGCACACAAATCATTGTTAGCTTGAGGTCTTCCTTCTTACCTGTAATACTACTCTACATTTTACCCCATCCTTTGAAAGACGTGTTCAGTTTCCCACTGTCTTCTGCTGCATATGCCATTTCAAATGTCACACGTCTGCAAAACAGCACATTGAAAACGAGCGTTAAATGTAACATGCCTTGAAATTAGACCAGAAAAGTTTTCTTGAAGCTACATTTTCAAGGTAAATACACTTACAGGAAAATGAACAATGTAAGACCGTAAGATGTCTGATTTTTTTTTTTTTTTTTTACCCCAGTAATGTTATCATCCCCGGTAACTCCATCAGCATCGCCAGGCAGTTTCTGCGCTGTGTCCTGCACCAGATGGCTCCTTATGGCATTTTCCCTATGTTGTTTCAGAGCAATCTGGATGGTAAACAAACTTTGGCTACTTTTATTTTTGCTTAAAAACTGAGAGCTAGTGAAATTTCAAACAAGGATATTTAAGTTTTAAAATGAAATTCTGAAGTTACATGAAGTGAGAGAGAGAGAGAGAGCATGTGCATACATGTACATATTCAGACCATTCCTGATATTGATATTACTGTCTAAACTACATTTTTATTATCATTATTTTATCTGTGGCCAATCCAGCTTTCTTAAATTGATGTTTTCTCTTTTTGATTTTTTTTTTTTGGTGTAGATCCCAACTTTTTTAAGACTATGGCTTCTGCACTTATGGATTTCAATGAACTACCATCCCATGCTCCTCTCCTGTACCTTCTGGAGGTAAATCGCTTTCTGTTTGTTTGTTTTGGTGAAAATATTTATTCCACTCTGCGCCTTGTGTTCAAACTTCTTGGAGTACTATACAAGCATCTTTTGACGGAACTGCTTGGTCCTTCCATATTCTTTCCCAACTGGTCTGTTTAAGGTTTATGTAATTAACCATCTTGTCGTTCACATGCTGAAGATGTCTACAATCTCTTGGGCTTGTTTCCCATTTTATTTTTCTCTTTCTTGCTTAGTTGGCCTTTGTTCTTTTTTCAGGGTAAGTGTTCTCTGTATTTTTTCTTGTTACTGTATTGTGTCCTGAAAAAGGGGTAATTCGGCCCCACCCCTCCCGAAATAGCATTTTGTATTTTTCTTGTAGCTTGCTTTTATTTCATGTTCTTCAAGCTGCAGTCACTGGTTGGTTAAACATACCCAAATGTATCTTTCTTCAGACCCTTGCCTTTCAAATCAAATCTGACCGCATGGTGTTAAGCCCGTGAAACCCAACCAGTACTGCTTAACCTGTTGTTTTTACTGTGCCATGCCTGAACTTTAAACTGTGTGACGGACCAACATCACATCTGATGGACATCACAGGGCCTCAACGAGCGTAAGAATATGCCGCAAGAAACGGTGATGCTGATGCTGCACAACTTGTCGACGTACCTGTCATGTGTGTCACTGGAGAGTTCTGTTCCCATGTGGACCAACATCCTGACGCAGTTTGACATCTTTTTTCGTCGCCTGCCCAGTGCTCTGCCCAGTTCCTGCAGCGTGGACTCTGTTCTCACCATCATCACCACTTTGTTGAAGGTTTATGTCATCAGTAATGTTCGGGTGAGCATTGTGTTTTCTTTTTATGTGTGATCCTGACATGACAACAATATAAGGGAGTGTTTGGACTCTTGGGTGAAGAAATTTTTTGAAATCTTATTCAGTCCCCTTTGATTCTGTCTAATTCTGTCAAGAAATGAATTTGAATATATCAAGGTTCCAGCAGAATACTACATGTAGTTTGAAACCTTGACCATGTAGGCAAGCTGTGGATTGTTTCTTGCCATCACCTTTTGTGTGTGTTCATCTCTGTAGCACAGTGTTTACATGTGTTGGCACAGTGTTTACATGTGTTGGCACGGTGTTTACATGTGTTGGCACAGTGTTTACATGTGTTGGCACAGTGTTTACATGTGTTGGCATGGTGTTTAGTTTGGTTAGCATGGTGTTTATTGTCACTGATGCAGGGAATTTTGGAGCCCTTTTCCAAAGTTCTGAGCTTTGCAATCCAAAACTGTACCTTCAAGCTTCAGCAAGTCATCGATATCTGCTCCCTCTGTAACCGAGCTTTCACACGGGTGAGTATGGGGGCTGGTGTCATCCTGATGTCTGTACCTCATCACAAGATGCTGTGCTCTATACTGAATGTTTATTCAAAGGCTTTGCATACAGATTTGACTGACTCTCAGTTTCTCTTTCAAAGAGGACGCGTCAGTGATGTGTGGACACAAATCCATGAAATAAAGAAGTTGTTGGCCGAGCTAAATCTGCATAGACTTGCATACATATGCACATGCTTTTACGTCAACACTTTCTCACTGCTGTTCTAAGAGCTTGGGGCTGGGGAGAGGGGGAGGCCATTAAACTGAAATTGTTCAACAGATCAGTTTTCATTGTAAGCTGCAATTTTACGTCACACTTGACCTTACAGCTTATTTTCTGTAAGTGGACATTTTAATGAGCTTGCCATTCAGGAACTGGCTGTGTGGCATGACCTGTATTGTGTTCCAGGAGCGTGATAAGTTGCTGCTGACACGAACAGTAATATTTGAGCTGGTGCAGGCGATGAGGTTCAAGAGTACTGTGCCTGATGACAACTTGCTTATGATGGTCCAGGTGGGTGTGCTTAGGGTTTTCCAGCTCGTTCACTGTATTAGTCAAGCTTCTGTAGATTTAGCACAAGTAGTGCTGTCTTCAGTGCTGTTTCTTTTCTTGTAACCCAGCGTTTGGTTCTCCCCTGTGTCCCATCTGTGTCAGATAGGATGTGCATTCTCATTTGTGAACGTGTTCTCATATAGTCTGCGCATTCTCATTTGTGAACGTGTTCTCATATAGTCTGTGCATTCTCATTTGTGAATGTTTTCTCATACAGTCTTCGCATTTTCTCAACTGCTACCTGTGCTACAGCTACTGCTGATGTTCTTGGATCTTTTTGTTTGTACCTTGTCAGAGTTTGGGTGATGGTGTACTGTTTGTGTGTTTATAGAAACATTTGCATGTATTTGTTAACACATTGAGCTTGGAAGGGCATATGCCTCTCTTTTTAAATTCCACTCGTCTTGTTTTTTTATCCTTATTCTTAATAAAACTCAGAGGAACATGACGCTGATTGCCCAAAATCAGTTGGGGCTACTGGCAGCCAACTCTGGTCATAATGCCATGTTCCCCTGGAGTAAGTGTCGCTTTTCCAGGAAATTATCTTCATCTTGCCTCTTCTTTCTGTTTTCTGTTTCCATCAGTTTGTTGTTTTGGATGCTGGAGGTACACTCTGCCTCACCAACTCTCTTTCGGAGGCTAGCGCTCTCTACACAGCCCAGTCGCAGACACTCATCAGTACCTGTGCTGCTGAATGCATGCGGCAGCATGTTCCAGATTGTATCTACTTCATCGAAGACCTGGAAACCTTGACAAAAGTGAAGGTGAATACTTGTGTCAGATTTTTAAAAAATTGTTTCTGCTTTTTATTGTGGAAAATCTTTGTTTTTGATTTTAGTGCATCACACTTTCCAGGAAACTTTATCAAGATCATGCTCCAGCGCTAGCCTCAGAAGCACTGTGAGTTGGGACTGACTAAGGAGTTTGTGCCTGTGTTTTCTCTAGAGCAACACAAAGGGAGGAAGCAGTAGTCTGAATGAAGACACGCTTGGCAGTCAACTCAAGTCTGGCATCGCCCAGTACATTGCCCTGGAGATTGCCCGCGGAAACGGCAGGGACCAGAGGGCCATCGCACGCTACCTGCCCTGGCTTTACCACCCCCCTCCTGCCATGCAGCAAGGGTAAGCAAGCCCGTTTAGCTGCTGCTGCCTTGTGACAATCTTTCCTTTCCTTTTTGTGACTTTATTGGGGTAAGCATCTTTTTCTTTGTTATACGACATGTGCTGGTTTTGAAGGTTTATTGTGATAGCTTGCTTTAGCATCCTGCCTTTTACTAGTTGTTACCATGTTTGTCTCCTACCAACAACGGCTTGTTTCATTTTGTTTGCTTGTTTGGATTATTTTACTGAATTCTTATCCAGACAAAAAGAGTTTGAAGACTGCATTGGTCACATCCGACTGCTGTCGTGGCTGCTGATTGGCTCACTTACAAACACAGCAGTGACCGAGAACTGTGCCCCAGGCAGCTGTCCTCCTGTTCCGCTAGAAGCCAGCCCACATATTGCCGACCATGTCATGGTCATCATGACTGGCTTTGCCAAACAGTCCAATGTAGGTGTGCCATGAATATTGGATGGCTGTGGCATAATTCTCATCAGAAATTGGTGCTTGCTGTATTCTGAGTTGCCATGTGCCAGATAAACTTTGTGTAGATTTGCCGGACAGTTCATCTATTACTGCCTTTTTCCTTGGCTTATTGCATGTTTTTCACAAACTAATGTTGTCAGTCTGTCATAATCTATGAAATAGTGAACAACACAGAAATAGAATATACACAATGTCACAAATATAAAATAGTGGTAGCTAATTAAATATAAAATCATTCTGATTTTTATGAGTAAATATAAAATAGTGGTGACTCATGTAAGCAAGTATGCAAAATGATGCTGACTAAATACAGGAGTGCTATCTGAACAAGTAAATATATGGGAGTGGTGGGAATTAAATAGAGATTATGGGTGATGACACATCTCTGATGGTGATGTAGTAATGACTTCTATAATTTTCATATGTTGTTTTTACTTTTTTAGGAGTTCAGTATGCATTTCTGTATGCATTTCAGGCTACTGTGCAACACATGTCCTCTCTATTTCACGCCTTCATTTTATGCCAGGTAAATAGGTGTTGCACATTTTTTTTAAGCCCAAAAAGTTGTGTTTCTGCATTTTTTCTTCTTTTTTGGGGGGTGGGGGGGTGGGGTGGGGGTGGGGGATTCTATCTTGACAAATCTCCTGTTCAACCTTGTCAGTTTGCAATGATAGAGGCAGCAATGCTAACAGTTCGTATTTTAGGACTGGTTCCAATGTTCACATTGTTTGGTGTGGTGCACATGTGTTGCCCAGCTGTGGACAATGTACAGCGAGTCTGCGGCAGCCATCCATGCACCAAGCAGTGAGCAGCACCAAACAGACCTGGCCATGATTATGGATTTCTGGGCACGCGTGACACCAGGCATCCTACAGCTGCTGTCTCACTCTAAAGTGGTAGGATGGTTATTTGACAAGGTCCTTGATAATGATGGTGTTCTGAGTTGAAGGAAAATGTTTTTTATTTCCCAGAAGTTGCTTTTGGGCTCAGGTGTAACACATCCCAGCCTTTTGTTCTCTCTCTCACACACACACACAGACACACATACATGTTGATTTTGGGGCTGTCTGCCAGGACAGTGGCAATAGAATGCTCATAAGATGTCATCAGTCAGTCACGAGCCAGTGTCTTGAGCTCTGTAAAACTTCATTGATATTCCCAGCATTCACATACTGTCTTGGGTCTTTGGCTTTGAATGTCTTGGTCAGCTAGCAAGACAGAGCTTGCATAGCCTTTATATTATAAATGTCAAATTCAGCTGATTGGTTCAGGAAGTATTTGGACATCAGTTCGTTCATTGTCTACAGCAGCGCTTCTGCGATGCATCATTAATTTGGAATCTCATTCTTAATTTTTTTATCTTTTTCATATCACATTTGAAAAGGACAGGGATACACTTGAGGTTTGATCATGTATATGATTCTGTTCTGTGTGTATTTCTTCACCCTGGCACAAACAATTGCACTTGCAGTCGTGTGGCAGTGCTCTGGCAGTGGGTTTGCATGACATGATGTGGTACCCACCATTACGTGCGTAAGGCAGTGTTCTGGATTTTTAAAAACATTCTCAGAATTTTTTTTTCTGTTCACCCTTCACGTTGTCCAAATGTATTTCTTTTTTTTATAAAGAAAACGTATAACTACACGTTGGAGATGCTGTGTAAACAATATTCCCTTCAGGATATAAATCACCAGTGAAATTATTATCTTCCAGATGCGTATTTATTTTTGATGGCTTCCCCTCCCAGTTCATGTTTTTGCTGCACTTTCATGCCCTGTGCATAAGTTAATGAATGTTGCAAAAGTTTAGAAGTTATAAACATTCTACATGTTGCTTTCAGGGTATTATGCTGCCGTATGGTTCTGTATTTTGCTTTTCATGGAGCTCTGTCACAATTTAACAAGCTGTGGCTGTGTTCCTGCATTCCATGAATTTCCACATGTCACCAGTTGTGCACATGTTGTGAGAATTCTCCACCAGTCATATAAAATAGGTCATTAATTTTGTTGCTGTTATTCTTGTTAGCTGGGGTACGTTACTACTTCCTGCTGACGCCTTGTGATGCATTATCAATGGAGTCATACATTTATATCTTTCACATCACAGTGCAGCAAACATCAGCATCTTTCTTGCTAGAAGACTTGTCACCGAACTTGGTCTTACAGCTGATTAACATAATGGGGTTAGGCTGCATCACTCATTCTCTGCACTTGTCTATGGTGTGCTACCCTGCAATTTATTATACTGTCTGAATTTTTTCTGCCCTTTAAGATTCCTATCATTCTTTTTAAAATTTGGTCATGTTTTGTTTGCGAATGCTTATGCTGATTACTATAAAGGATATTAAATGTGTTTTTATTGGTTACTGTTTGCAACTGCACATAAACTTTTCTATAACTCTTTCCAAAAAAAAACCCCTTCAGCTTAGGGAAAGTTCAAATGTTTCCCACTAATCGTGTTTTGGTTAACTTTTTTTCTTTGTCATGAGACATGGGGACAGAAGGCAAAGAGAGAGATTGTTCAGTTTTATGCCAGGTAGCAACAAGAATCCTTCACCCACAATTCAGATATGGGAAAATATTGAAAAGGTAGTGAGGCAACTCAGAAGAGGAAAAGAACAGAGAGCTTCGGGTCATAGATCTTATTAAGCCTGTGAAATTTAAACATGTAAAGCGAAAAAGCAAAAAACAAGTGCTTGTTTTTATATGTGATGGAGAGCAGCATTTTTCTAGTTCTTTGGGTTTCAGAATGTTTACAGTTTTGTTTTCTTTTGCTGTATGTGTATATTGTTTGCACTTTATGGTGTTTTCAACTCATTTCACCAAATCCCAGTGCACTGCACCTAAATATTATTGCAGAAAAGTAGTGTGGCAGACTCATCTTTGTTCATTGTGTCCTGAATTGTCGTGGTTTCATGAAATCTTTAAGATTTTGTCGTCGTTGAACTGCCAGATTACTAGTCTCATAATTAGAGAGGAAGATCTGAATCGACTTGTTCATGGGGAGCATGTGTTTGAAGACATGAGCGTAAAAGTGATTCACAGAGAGGAAGAGGAAGAGGAAGAGAGGAGCAAGCATATTAAATCACGTTTTACCAGTTTGCTGTTGTAGCTGTTATGGTTTGTCTTAGCTTGCCGAGATGGTCAACCTCCACTTCTTGAGTCTCATGGAAGCACTGCAGGAATGCAACTCTTCTGTCCTGGCAAAGGTGGGTGATTGTGCTTGATACATGTATTAACTTTTTTTTGGGGGGGGGGGGTTGGACCCTATTGGACAAACTGACATCACGCACACACATCCACTAAACATATGATAAAGGACTGCATGACTGCACCTGATCATGCTGTGCAACAGCAGCACAGGGTCTACTTCAGAGTAGCCTGGAGTTTAGCATGAATGTGCACGACAAATGGTTACACTTTGAGAATGAGAGAGGGGGAGAGCAAGCTAGGTGGGGTTTTGTCTATAATGTAAATGAAACATTTTCGTTTCTATGTTGACCGTTTTCATCCAAGCTGTTTTAGAAGAAATGGGTTTTTCTGAAGGCAAGAACTGCACGAGGGGAAATGCTCTTGTATTACATTACATTACTTAGGTGTTGGAAATGGGTAAACAGGCTACTGTTGGATGGCTGCATCAATGAACTGTGTTCCCTTTGTTTCAGCTGTTTCCTATGTGGACGCCTATTTTGTACACTTACCATGCTCAGGTAACAGTTGCACTGCTTTGAATCCTTTTCAGAACAAGAATTTAAGGAAAAGCAAAGCAGAAACACAAGTGGGGATCCACAAACATTTGATGTTCTTTTTTTAAAACTTTTCTTGTCTTTGTGTGTCCATGCTACTGGTGGTTCCCATGGCGAACAAAATAATTGTTAACATTTCAGTTGAGTCACATAGGAGGCTGACATGTTTACGTGCATGCATATGAAACAACAAATGTTCCTGGAAGCATAAAGTACATTGACCAGGACCATCAACAAAATGACCGCCACAGTGCAAAGCATTCAGACATTTTAACAAAGACCAAGGTATTTTTTAAAAAATGGTTTTACTTCCTCCCCGTCACACTATGTACTTCTGCACAACTCTATCGACTGATGGATGTTTGTCAGCTGGGGCAGCCTTTTTCAGCAGGATGGACTGTAGAACAGCGGTAACGGGTGCTTTGCAGCCAACACACGCACCTTCTCTGGCCTTCCCCTTCCCACCACTCTGCACCTTCACTCCCTTCCTCTAATGATAAAGCCTTCGTCGGTGGCTGATGGTAAACAGTGAACAACAAGCCTCTTGCACTGCATTTCTACTATTCCTCGATGCATTCTGGTTCTAAAATATAGGCATGGGTGCAGCTTCTTTCAGTTTGAAATGGAAACTGGAAACACACTGACAAGCATATAAAATGGATAAAGGAAGGCGATTTGGTTGTTGATGCTGGGATGAGAAATAAGTGGCGAGACTAACTGGTTAGATGAAAAGGATGCATCAAACTCGATTGCCCCGGTGTTGCTTCCTCCCCATCTGTCGGAGCCCGAACCCTATTTCCATTTTTTTATTTTTTTCTCACTTGCACCCATATGTATATGACTGTTGTGTTAAAGTGATACTGTTGTGGCTGTCTGGATTTGCTCAGTAGCATATGATGATGATGAAAGGAAAAAAAAAGACCACAGCATGTTTTCAATCCCAAGTTAGATCTGAACATCTTTAGGAATGTTTGTATCATTCTGTCATTTATTTGTTGGTAGATATTGTATAACCATGGGTTTTCTGTGTTGCAAAAGCTACCAGGCCACCTTCAAGTACGTTTGCAGACGGTCCTAAACTGGGAACCTCCTCACCCAACCAAAGATCAAACTTCCTTCAACTCCTACATCCTGCTGACATGGCTGAAACGGATCCAGTTTAAACTAGGCCAAATCGAAATCCAGTCAGCAGCTGCCACCCAGATATATGTTGTTTAGACTTTGTTTTCTGAGGTTGTTATCCAGGTGCTTTACCCTCACCACATGGATGTCCATTGTTCAGCATAAAATAATTTTACAGGTATTATTTCCAGAACTGTTTTGATGTTGTGATCCAGCAAATCAAGTTGGAGGGCTTTGCAACCATCATAGATATTATCCGTTGTAGACGGCTTCCCTTGTTTTGTTTTCCCGCCCCCATATGCATGCAATCAATGCCAAGGGGGCATAACCCAATATCTTTTCGGCATGGGAATCAACATGGCAATGAAGGTCAGAGCACCAGTCAAGTAGTGCGGACGCAATTCATGTTTCCAAGTTCCCTTTAGCTGAATGTTGCTTCCTAAGTTTTGTGAAGCATGGATAGCCATGGACATCATCTATACATCACCTTGGAAATACAAGTGTTTGTTTCTCAAGGCATATCATTAAGCTGAGGTCTAACCTCATCGTGTTCTTGTTAAATTTACACCAAAAATCCCATATTTATGACCGACGTTGTTTAGACTTGAATATTGGTTTAAATTAATAACCATAATAGTTTTCTGGTTTGTGTACATGATAAAATGTTGTGAATTTATTGTTATTGTAATGTTGACCAAAAATTGGTGCAAGTATTAATCTGTGATTTAAGCAGTTCAGGTAGACCAAGTCAAAACTGCCAGCAGAATGTTCAGGCTTAGACTTAATTTTCTTCACTGTCTTCAAATGTGAAGATAAAGTGCTGTTTGGAAGTTTGAGAGTTATTGTCTTAAATGCATATTTATGCAAAAGAACATTGTGTAAAATCAAAGTTAAGAAACAAATAACATGGGTACACCTAGAGAAACATGGGTTTAGGGAACAAGATGCCAGATCAAATGCATATCGCAAGAACAAACAAGATTTGGGCATGCTTGTGTCATGTGTCATCTCATGTTGTCATGTCCTTTAGTATGACAATAAAGGGTTGTCTTGTTTCTAGAACTGTTTGATCCCAGAGTATTATCATCTTTGATAAACTGCATGCTATTAGGACATTTTTATCAGAAAAATAGCAGTAGTCACACTTCCAAAAACGCTTTATAAGAAATGTAAAACCCTTCATCAGTGGATGATAAAAAAAGCTGTGATTCAAATAACAGTTACTCAAAATAGTTCTCTCCAAAGCAATGACATTTCTACAGATCACTGTCCACAGGCATAGGACATGCACAGGAAATGAGTTCCTGGAGAAGTTGCCAATGGTTACCCCAGAACCCCATGCACAAAGTTCCACCAGGTCCTTTGTGGCGAAATTCTGGTCCCACTATCACGAAGTCCGGCAAGAGGTTTGAGAACTGAAAATGGAATAAAACATTCGAGAGAATAGCACTGACATTTCCCTACACAGAAGACTCGTTGCTAATAATCACAAAATTAAATTGACAGCATGGTCTGTATGTACTTAAAGAGCTGTCCTTTTCCATCTTTCTTTACATAAAGATGTAAAACCAGGTATGACTTTTTTCCCTTTTCTGCACACGTTAATGTCTTTGTGGAAATCTGAGCAAACGTACTCAAGCGTGAATCATGAACATGGTATGTGAACAGACTCACAGGGGATCGTGTCATAGGTGGAATGGTAGGTGTGGCAAGTGACACAACATCACCCAGTCCCTCTACAGAGCTACCCATCAGAAGCATTGCCAACCCCCGTGGGCCATTAGGAGCCAGGGCCATAACACCTGTCCTGGGGTGTCCGAAAGTGCAGCTTCCAAGCTGGATCACTGTATCTAAGCAAGGAGTCATTCAGATGGAACATGCATATAAACTGCAAATAATTATAGAATAACATAAAAATATGTACTTTATTTAACAAAAGGCATGTTTACAGGTTTTCAGCCTAGGGAGGCATATTATTACAGTTAGACAATTGCTTTCATGTGTTACGTGGAATATGAACTTTAGCAATTTTCAATTTCCTACAAGCAAACATATTTAGCAGTATTGAGGTTTAGTTAATACTGATTGAAACCTGATTCAAGAAACAAAACATTCCTGCAGTGAACACATAACTTATATTTACCTCCTAGAGCTAGGGGGATGCGTTCAAGAAAAGCTTGTGCATGTTTGTTCTCCTTGGGTCCCCCAATAATGATGACATTCTTTTCTTCTGCAAACCAAGAAAAATTGCAAGAAACTTCCTGGTTGTGGAAGAAAATGGGAGTTGCTTCGTATCAGTGTATATTCTGCAATTACACTCCCTCATGCACTAAAACAGAATAGGAGATTCCGCCTGCTGATCTCCACAGTGTACTGCTGCAAGTTAAGTTGTTAACATCATACTAATTTCAACTAATAATTTGGAAGATAAAGTTTCATAAAAACTTGGAAGTTTAGAATTACAAAATCACAACTTTTCCTTGGATCATTGGTTGAAATTATGTGAAGGTTTATAGTTTTAAAAATGTTCCTCTGCCTGAATTTTTAATTTTTGTTGCACATCTCACCCAGCTGAGCAGGTGAAATGTCTGCATCTCTTAGAACAGGTGCAAGGGTATCAGATGTCAGGAAAAACAGGTTTGCGATGTACACAGCAAATGCAAGAAGCTTCTGTGTGATCTCTTGTTCTCCCTGTGTGCCTGAGAAGGCAAGAGAAAAAAAGCATTTAAGTTCATGTATGTATAAGACTTTAAATATTGCCATGGTTGACAAAATGGAAACATGGGTTCCTTATTGTCTTAACTTTTTGTGCTGCTTACAATGATAAAAACCATTGTGAAATCTGACAGTACCTATAATAGTGTTGCATGAATGCTGTACCCAGATGAGGGGTCTTTGAGAAAATAGGCACTAAAGTTTACCACAGTTCCACCTTCTTTTCTTTAGCGACCATCATTTTGTCATCATGAAAAATAGGAGGTGAAATTAACTGAGAATTCAAAACAATATGTATCAGAGACTTGTGTACCTTAACCATTACAAATTTCAAAATCATTAACCTCACACTCCATGTTCATTTCCATCACTGATAAATTGGATCAGTTGCACTGCATCTCATTTCATTGTGGAAGGTAACAAATGAGAACAATACTGTTTGATTTTTCTGGAAAGCTGACATTGAATATTGCCTGCTGTTTTCTTCCCCCCACCCACTTTTTTACAATTCCATTGCAGTCATAAACCTTTTGAAGAGACCATGCACCTCATAAGAAAAGTTTTCTATCTCCACTTGTGGATAGCCAATTCTTAGTTTACCTGCAAGGATGACAAAACTTCTTTCAGCAATGCGGCGTGCGGGACCTAGGGTTAAAGGACTCCTCCTGTTGCCAAGACTTTTAATGTTATCTGTGCACATTCTCCAGTGACCTGCCAGCATGGAGCTTCAATGTGCAATTGGAAAGTAGACACATGGCCACAGCAAAGGGAAAGATTCATGAGATACTTGCATAGCTAACTTTACATTCACATTTATCTATTCTGCAAAATATTTTGTATTTCATGGACCACCGTAAAATAAACTCAGACCTGCATGCATGCAGCATGACATGTACACACATGAGGATGAATGCATCCAGATGTGCAGGCACATGTGTGCTGACAATGAAAATGACACGCTTGTTCAAATGACTTGGACCTTAGACTATAGCATACATGAAACATGTTTATGCATGTGCTTGCACGCAAAATGAAAATGACTATTCAAGACAAAATATAGCTGATATACATAAGGCATGCAACCTTCATCGGGTTTGTTTTTTTCAAAGCACCATTTTTTCATTAATAATAAAAGATCAAAAACAAGTACACCAAGCTGATATATGTAAATCCAAAATTAACAGCATGGTTTTTATCAAAACATCTAGTTGCAAGGTGGTATATACCTACACCATACCTGTGACTCTACAGAAGTGAGCTGTGTCTGATGCAAGTACCTGCAGCAGGTCTTCCTGTGGGAAATGATCTTCCCCATCAATCTGCAGTCAGTGGAACATATTGCATGATTCTTTGTGTAGAATATTTGTTAGCACTTCGAAAGATAACTCCAACAAAGGTACTGGCAGCGCTCAAACATAGCCGTATGCAGACGCTTGCGCCCAAGGGAGCTTACCGTACCCAAACACGTAGCAAAGAGAGGGCCGAAAGAAAGGAACTTGGCAGATCCTCAAAAAGATCTGCCATCCCTTTCTTTATAACGGCGCTATTCTTCACACAGCTAACCCTCGGTGCACAACATGTGCATACAGAGAATCCATAAACATCCATAAACATAAACATGTGGCTCACAATTAAATGCAGCCAACTACGGAGCTACACTCTTGTCCACAACAGAGGAGAGAAAGACCGAAAACCGCATTTCCACTGGTTATGAAACCATTCGACCAAAAACACTTTTGTTCATGTCTCTCGCGAGACTTAAAACATTTTGCACATTCTTTTCCAAAACTGTACAGTCTCAGTCAAATAACACATGTACTCACTTTTACACACGGACTTCTCCAAGGCCGACATTACATAAATACATTGGCATATGAGTGAAGAAAAACATTCGTTTGTCACTTAATCTTTCCTGTTCTACATGAGGTAATCCACACCTGCTCCCTGTAAGCATTTATACAAACTTCATATCGTGCAAACATATTTATACAAACTTCATATCCTGCAAACCTAAGGAAAGTGTGTTAAACAACAATTTTCGGGGGGGGGGGGGGCTTGTAAACCCACTTGGTGCAAAATGACATTGTTAATAAGAATACTTGAAAGCTGGGTGGATGAGCGAATGAGTTTCTGAACTGTTCACAATTTTGTGAGGTTCCATCACTTTCATGCCTGATATGGGGAAAAAAGGTTCAGCCATACCAGACCTACCCCACCATGCTTGGCACTTACAGCAAAGCTCTTAAAAATGATGTAATACTTTGAAAATGTCACCAGTTTTCCAGCTCACCTCAACCTTTCTCTGAGCCCATCCAACCTGTCTGTTGGGGGGCTCCTTCAAGGTCAGCCGCCTCACATTGCTCGTCCACAAGTGAGCCTTGTCCTTTGTAATCACAATCTGTGCACAGATATACTATTGCCAACACATTTCTGCAGCATTTCTCATCACTACTTGCATTCTTAAACGAGTCCCAGTTTTTTTTTTAAGTCACACCAATCCTCCTTCCCAATAACTGCAAACATTAACTCAACAAAAAGGATAATATGAATGCATTTCAAAGATCTGCATATCCAGCACATCTCACATTTGTGAAACTTTCAAAATTACAATAACAGTAGCCAGAATGGAAAAGTTTTTGTCACACAACTGGCAGCTCCAGTTGATTTTGTTTCGTTTTGTTTTTTTAAAGTTGATGGGAGACGCTTCTGGTGCTGATGAAGCATGTTTCTGCTACCCCTACCTCCCACCCACTTTGCATCTTTTAAAGCTCTGGGAGTTGCACACATGCAAACGTTCAGTAAACTCCCCTAATCACAAACATCTTTCAATGGCATCAGCTATGCAGTACTATCCTCACCTGCACTTTACTGGTTCTGAAAGGAGCCACCTGCTGTAACACTCTCACCCCACGCAAACCTTCACCCAAAGCAGGGTTCACCGTCACAAGTTCTGCAACTTCTTCCTGGCTATTGTCTGGGTTGTGCCACCTTTTCTCTTCTGGTTCCGAGTCCATCCCACAGGATTCTGTGCTGCACGTTTCTCCCACATTTAGTGATCGTGATGACAGACACTTACTGGCAAAAGCTCGCATCTGTTTGTCATTCACCACACCTCCATCATTTGTCTCCCTGTTTCAGGTGGTGAACAGTGAAAAGGAAAGTCATGATAAGTAAACATTCAAGTATACTTCTGCAAAGGTGATTAGGGAAGAATCCATGATTACATGCCAACAAGTTAATAGTTTGCTTGAGTTAAACGAGCTTGTGAATCCGTTTTATGCATCATCAATAAAGGCTTACCTAGCTGGTTGTTAGAGCAGACTATTGGTGCAAGAAGAAACTAGCATGCCACGTGGTGTCTGGAAATGTTTACAGCGTGGTATATAAATTATCTAGAATCTTTCAAACAGAAGAATAACACAATCTTTTACCAAGTGTCCCACCACCAGTGCTCCTGCCCTTTGACCTCAGAGTATGTGACATCACTGGTTTGTTCAGTCAGCAGCCGCACCATGCGTCTGGAAAAGAATGGATGGACGGTCCTGTCTTGAGCACCAACACGACACAGTACTGGGACTCCCTATAAAAAGAATTTTAAAAATGGCAAGAATACCTTTGAAATCATTCTTTCTGGAAACTATCTTCTTGCTGCTAAACAAAGTCTAGTCTGTAAGCTGGTAAGTCTTTACGGGTTTTTTAATGGAAGCCACTGGAGTTGACTGGACTGACGTCACTGAGCAAAAATCATGGAATGAGATACCCAGTAAACTGTCAAGTGAAGCATCACTGAGCAAAAATCATGGAATGAGATACCCAGTAAGCTGTCAAGTGAAGCATCACTGAGCAAAAATCATGGAATGAGATACCCAGTAAACTGTCAAGTGAAGCATCACTGAACAATGACAAGCCACAGAAAACAATACCAATTGTAAGATAAAAAAAATGTCAGTTTTCTGCATTTAGTTAAATGAAAAATGCATTTCATGTTTATGATTAAGAAAACTCAGTTGATTTCAATCAAATAATCCTTCAGAAAAGTCAGTTTCCTCACCCAGAGATTTGTGATGTGTCTGTCAGCATCGTTCTCTCCTATACAGGCTTCCATGATGGCTTTGACAGCAGCATCTGTGTGACTGGTAGCAATGTCATGTCTGCAGAATACACATATCATGTCTGCAGAATATAAATACATGTACAGTAAAACCTGTCTTGTGGGGACACCCTTGGCAGGTGGCCCTTTATCAGGGGTTGCAACTTGGGACCATATATAAATGTACTTAGTGTAAAAACCGTTCATGAGGGAGAGGAAAGTAAGAGGAAAATAAGGAAGAAAAATCATAAAAACAATAACTAGATAGAGATGTCAACATGTTTATTGTACTGTATTTATTTTACATATATTTAGTTGAACTGAAATTGCATGTTCCCCCAACACAAAGAACAAAATCTAAACAGACTGCTAAATAGAAAAAAATACAGCACATTTTTAAATGAATGAAATGTATTTGCAGTGACTTCCTTTACAATCTACAGTGAATTCTTTAAAAATTAATTCTAAGATCATACATTACAGGGCACATGCCCCATACAACATGTGCACTGTACATTTGAAATGGTGTCATCAATATGTCACGTGTGCGAGCAAATGTGCTTGCAGAAAAAACCAACAAAGTTACTACACATTTTCAATGTTTTAAATGGATATTTTAGATTTAAGACTGCAACTTGCAAAGTAAATAGTATTTATATGTACTGACCAAGGACTACTATAATCAAGGACGTGCACACCTGAATTTCTGACTTTGCTAGC
>SMGT01005167.1:24374-41366 GCA_004794575.1 Lanistes nyassanus
ATCTCACTGTGTTCTTGTATAGTACGAGTACCAGCTGTGGTGTCAGTGTGATCTCACTGTGTTCTTGTATAGTACGAGTACCAGCTGTGGTGTCAGTGTGATCTCACTGTGTTCTTGTATAGTACAAGTACCAGCTGTGGTGTCAGTGCGATCTCACTGTGTTCTTGTACAGTACAAGTAGCAGCTGTGACGTCAGTGCGATCTCACTGTGTTCTTGTATAGTACAAGTACCAGCTGTTTTATGTACAGTTGCAGCGGAGAACATTATTTACTATCACTTTAGATGGTGGTGTGGGGGAGGGGTCGGGTCATGTGGGTATATAATCATTCGTGCCTCATGTGAGCCGTACGTGTGTGTTGCTGCGTCCATCTGTCTGTCGTTATCTGTCGTCTTCTTAACGCTAGGCCGTGTGTACGTGACCCCGGACTACCTGACATTTGAGCTAGGTGCAGGTGACAGGTATGACACCGTTTGTAAGTGGTTTACAGTTAGTGTAGCACTGTTACATTAATATGTTTGTAGCAAAGGGTTTACTGTGTTACACAGTGTGTGAGTGACAGCGTAGCCCTGTTACAGTTTGTGTGTGTGACAGTTACCGTAGCCCTGTTACAGATGTCTGTTTGAACGCTCACGTTGCCGCGACAGAGCTCTGACGATTGTGGACTACCAGGCCTGCTCCAGCCACTAGAGTGAGGGTCAGCAGGGGTAAGTCCCTTCTAGTGTGCGTGGCAACAGGGTTAAGTCCCTTCTAGTGTGCGTGGCAACAGGGGTAAGTCCCTTCTCGTGTGCGTGGCAACAGGGGTAAGTCTCTTCTAGTGTGCGCGGCAACAGGGGTAAGTCCCTTCTCTTGTGCGTGGCAACAGGGGTAAGTCCTTTCTAGTGTGCGTGGCAACAGGGTTAAGTCGCTTCTAGTGTGCGTGGCAACAGGGGTAAGTCCCTTCTAGTGTGCGTGGCAACAGGGGTAAGTCCCTTCTAGTGTGCGTGGCAACAGGGGTAAGTCCCTTCTCGTGTGCGTGGCAACAGGGGTAAGTCTCTTCTAGTGTGCGCGGCAACAGGGGTAAGTCCCTTCTCGTGTGCGCGGCAACCGGGGTAAGTCCCTTCTCGTGTGCGTGGCAACAGGGGTAAGTCCTTTCTAGTGTGCATGGCAAAAGGGGTAAGTCCCTTCTCGTGTGCATGGCAACTGGGGTAAGTCTCTTCTAGTGTGAGTGGCGACAGGGGCAAGTCCCTTATCACAGCTTACAGCTACCATCCACTCCCCTCGCACGTTTGGTGTGTCATGTCTGCAGGTATTTGTTGTCTGGCAATCTGCCTGACTCACGTGTAGTTCCTCTTGCCTGCCTGCTGTCATCTACACGCATGTAATCACTCTACCAGACATAAAGGTCACGTGCATCTCTGTCTAGAACTCCCACAATCCCTCTGCCTGTAATTACTGGCATTTGCATCTATGTAGTGCCTCCGCTGCCTAGCATTGTTCCCGTGTACATCTGTGCGTATTCCATTTGTCTGGCACAGATGTCACGTATGTGTGTGAAGTCCCTTTTGCACAGATATCACGTATGTGTGTAGTTCCTCTGCCTGGCACAGATGTCACGTATGTGTGTAGTCCCTTTGTCTGGCACAGATGTTTTGTACATGTGTGTAGAACTAGTGTAATGAAGTAAAATGTGTTTATAGCTGTTCCAGATTCTAGTGTACCTATGTCGCATTGCTGTTGCCAAGGGAAAACGAGTGCTTATTTCGTCACATGCTCAAGTACATGTCCTGTGCATGCTGGCGTCTTGTACTTCCAGCCCCAGTCTAACCTTAGCACATGTCACGGCTTTCTGTCCGTTATGCACACTCCACTCAACAATGGGCTAGATGTATGCGCAGAGTCACGTAGGAGCGAGTTGGCGTTCACAAAATACAAATCGCATTGCACTGAGTACTACTTGAACAGGTAGCAAGCGCTGTTGACCCACAGCCCTGGGACCAGCAGGCTGGTTTTATCATGGGTAGATCCTGTAAAGACCACACAGCCACGCTGAATATCATCCTGGAGCAGACACTGCAGTTAATTTTATGTAAACTTCATCGACTACGACAGCTTGGACAGAAATTCAATCTGGAAGCTGCTGAAACGCTACGGAGTGCTAGAAAAGTTTACTTCTTGCTAACATCATCCAGAACTTGTATGAGTGAATACCTGCTGAGCGGTCCATGGTTGTCAGCTCCTTGAAGCCTTTCAGATACGGAGTGGGTTTAGGCAGAGCTGCTTACTGTCACCTTTCTTGTTCCTTCCAGCCAAAGACCGGCTCATGTAAACATCTACAGCACAAAAGCGGAAGTGTCTACTGGTCGTTTTGGACACAGCTAGAGGACCTCAACTTTGCTGACGAATTGGCCCTCCTTTCCCACACCCAGCACCAGATGCATGAAAAGGCTAACATCGTTTCAGTCAACTCTGCTGGCTCGGGCCTCAACGTCCACAGAGCAAGACCAAGACCCTTAAGGTCAACACCACCCACCCAGCCCCCATCATCGTTGACAGAAAGTGTGGGACGGACGCGGATGTTAAAGGCAGGACTGGCAAGGCAAGGAGAGTTTTTCACCAGGTGAAGAACACATGGGCATCCAGAAACACCTCCATCAAGACCAAGATCAGGTTATTGAAGACCAGCGTGAAGTCAGTCCTGTTTTATGGAGCCAGGAGATGGAGAACTGCCCTCACCGCCACGAAGATCTAGACTTTCCTCAACACCTGTATGAGAAAGATCCTGCAGATCTCCTGGCCTGACACCATCAGCAGTAAGAGCTGTCACAGCGAACAAGACAGCAGACCACAGGAGCTGAGGTCCTTCAAAAATCCTTGAGATGGATTGTCCACATCCTCTGCAAACCACCTTCCAGCACCACAAGACAAACCCTTATTTGGAGTCCCCAGGGAAAGAGGAAAAGAAATCTTGAGGCAGATACCAAAAGGATGGCACTCACCTGGGGACAGCTAGAGAGACTGGGTCAGGACCGAGACGCCTGGAAAGATATCCCAAGAGGAAACGAGGCGAAGATGATCTGAATCGTTTAAAGACACACCTCATGCCTACATCTCATCGTGTGGGTCACCCGGGAATTGTAAGACCTGTTGATCACCGACCATCTGACCCACCATGCACTCCCGTGTTACTCTTATGTTCTAGCCGTCTGACCCACCATGCACTCCCGTGTTACTCTTATGTTCTAGCCGTCTGACCCACCATGTACTCCCGTGTTACTCTTATGTTCTAGCCATCTGACCCACCATGCACTCCCGTGTTACTCTTATGTTCTAGCCATCTGACCCACCATGCACTCCCGTGTTACTCTTATGTTCTAGCCGTCTGACCCACCATGCACTCCCGTGTTACTCTTGTGTTCCAGCCGGCTGACCCACCATGCACTCCATGACTTTGTAGGGACCGTACTGCAGTCAACTAATGTTGCATGAATTCTGTATTTTCCAGTCCACTGACTCGATCTGCGTGGTCTGTTCCAGATCAGTTGTCACCGGTGGGCGGAAACTATAGCAGACGTGAGAAGGCCGGGGATGGGCGAGTACACCCTAACCCTAACCCTAACCCACTGACGTCGAGAGACCTGTGTGATCTCATGCCACCCTGAACTAACCCATCTCTCAGTCGCACACACGGTCATTCTGCGCGGTTCCAAGTGTTTGTGTTAAGGAAATAAAGGATGCACATCAGTTGTGTACCGTACATGCTGTTCTTGGGATGGTTGTCATGTCAATTGTGTAATGTGGGGGTGTTGGTGGTGGGGTCTGCATATTGTACATGTGCACGAGAAAGATACTGACAATTTGTATATTAACATGTAAGATGTGTGTTGTTGTACCTATGAGTAAGTCTACAATATTTCCGCTGGTAGCAGTGACAGGAATGTCAGTACCAGGAATAGATAAAGCAGAATACTGACATCTCCCGGGAGGCTAGACCCAAAGTTAAACTCACCAACTGCAGACTGACAGATCACTGAGACTGGTTGGTTTAGGTCTTAACATCCAAACGCAAAACTAGGTGCGTATCAGGACGGTGATGCTTGAGACAAAGTTAACGTGCTGCCACACGAGGACTGATGTCACAACACAGGCTTCGGTCCCACCCAGTCCCATTATACTGACACCGGGTCAACCAGTCCTAGTGCTGTTCCCTATGGGGGTCTTTCGGAGAATTATGCATGCATGTGACCCTTGAACGTTCTGAGGTGAGCGAACTTCCGGCCTTGCCAGCCGGCTCTCGTACGTAACGTGCCTGCACTGTGTCAGCCCTTACTATGAAGAACTCTCGTCGAATCTGTTGCGTACCTCAGTGTGCTGTAACAAGTTACAAGTGTCCAACTTTGTCCTTCCATGGATTTCCCAAAAATGAAAAAAAATCAAGTTGTGGCTCATGAAAATTCGCAGAGACGAACCATCCCCCCCCCCCTTTTTTTAAGACTAGTACAGCAGTAGCGCTGTCAAGACTGACTTCGATTTGGAGAGTTTGCTGTGGTACGAGATCCCAATGCAGTCATTTTAATTGTGTTTACTTCCATTCCCATATCCATCTAGTAATCAGAAGTAATAATATGATTACCTTTTTCTCAAAATTCGGTGAAAACAAACGCACAAGAACCACATACAGTTTGATCACTAGGAGCCGTTGTCATTGCCGTGTTTGAGGTAACACTAAAATTCAATTCCGGCGCTTGTGATCAGATATCATTTATCAAGTAATAACAGTACAATTTCTCAGCAAATTCAAGGACAAAAAATTACGATCTGCTACAATGTTCTAGTTTATTGCCTTTCCCTTATCTAAGTTGCTATATAACTAGTGAACAGCTAGTCGTGAACAGTTATGATAGCACACATCTACCAGTCTGCAGTGTAAAGCACTAATTCTAGTAACTGCCAACATTTCTACAGTAGAACAGCATTATGAAGTAGAAAGGAAAATAAAAATAGACATCTACTTCTTTGTCCTGCCTTAAAAATTTTTTAAATGAGCTGTTGCACGGCAACCATCTACGGATTTGGTGCGACTGTAGAAACGAGTCATATACTGGATGATGTATGAAAAAATTACAAGTAGCTATACGTTGATTGACCAGTATACGAGACACAACAGAATTAGCAAAATAATAATAATTGATTTTGTAATGCCCCAAAACCAAACTGCCATGTTTGCTCGCAGCACTCGCACAATGTGACGGACAACACACAGATCGCGCACAATGTGACGGACAGTAGATACCCTTAGGGGCTTATGCATGGTTTGGTACTTGTAAGGATATGTTAATCAGAGTTACAGTCCTTTAACGCATGTAATTTTGTAGTATGCAACAGACAGGAGTCCCTCATGGTCAGTCACCAACAGGCATGAGTCATTCACTCATGGTCAGTCACCAACAGACAGGAGTCAATCACTCAAGGCCAGTCACCAACAGACAGGAGTCATTCACTCATGGTCAGTCACCAACAGACAGGAGTCATTCACTCATGGTCAGTCAGTTGTCACATGTCACTCCTAGGTTATCACCTGTCACTCGTAGTTTAGCCTATTAGCTCCTCCCTTTCTTCACACCTTGGTAGGTGGGCGATACGTCATTAGCCATGACAGGCTGATAGCTCCGCCCTGACCTAGGCCTCCAGAACTGGTTTGAACTAGAATAGCTGGTTCCTGGAAACACAGGACGAGAAAGGAAAGGGTACTTAAGCCTGGACATTGGATAGGTGAGATACACAGATACACAGACGGGGATAGGACATTGAGAGCGAGTTTATGTAGGAGGACCTCAAGAAGCGGACACGTATAGACCCACGGACCTCTACCCCTCGCCATCTTAGCCAAGACGCGGAAAGAGTAAAAGGGCTCCAGCATTTCACGCAGGTACACGGGGTGTATTTGCCGACTACGAGACAAACTAGTAAGTGACTCTGCTGTTGTGCCTTGTAAGACTGCTCTTGCCATAAACTTATCTTAGAGTCTGGGACTCGGGTTGATTTAAGATAGGCGGTTTTATCCTGCCGGAGACAGGAGACGTCATAAGCTAGTGGCCGGGCAATAACCCCAAGAGGTGGTATAGAGTGTAGGGCTGATCGTGGCAGTGTCATAGTTCCTTGTTGGTCGCTGAATAGCTTTGGAAGTGTGTATCGCAGAAGTTGTTGGTTCAGTAGTGACAAGAGTAGGTGCTCTGTCGTTGGTCACTTATTGATTCAGTTTGTATAGCTTCAGAGTTGTGTATCCCAGAAATAGTTGTTTCAGTAGTGACAAGAGAAGGTGCTCTGTTGTTGGTCACTTATTGACTCAGCGTAGAGAGCGGGATCATAGGCCGTTTTGCAGTTTGATTCCCCCTCTGGAGTTTGATTATCTTCTTTGTCTGATACCACGTGGTATGACGTAATCAGGCAGCATCTTACCCTAGACACGAGCACGGTGATTCTTTGTTAGTAATCTGTAGATATATTTGATGTTGTCGAGTCAGTTAGTGTTTGAAATATATGTTGAATAACGGTTCGCTGCAGTTGTGTTTTACGAGGGTTGGGGGCTCTTGAGCTAGAAGTGTTTTGCCTGTGTGAGACTGAGCGAACGTGTCAGAGTATGAGAATCTTTTCTCTCGATAGATTTCTCTAGTTATTCACATTATTTCATAGTCTCGTCACCTTCTGGTGTAGAAACCATTGACCTGAGGCAGTAAAGGTTTTGGTGACGATTGCTCAATTAAATCTACATTTTACGAGATCACCATAAAAGTTTGTCCAGTAATTCTGAGACGTCGAGTCCAATAAGCTAAGGTACGGCCCGCCATGTCACATCAGTCACCAACAGACAGGAATCACTCGTGGTCAGTCATCAACAGACAGAAAATAAGTATGGTCATCATGGATCAACAACGACATCGACAACAACAGGTATTTATCGCGCCTGACCTCCTAGGCGCTTACAATTAAACCCTACAAAATACACTTGTAAAATACACACACAAGCGGACCCACACACACATAATTATGCTGTGAAAACACGTCTAACGATAGGAGACAGGACGACCAGCGGGCAGTCAAGACGAAAGGCCGACACAGGAAGCCATGGGAAAACAACATCCAGTAGTGGACGGACCTCATGTTGGCACGAACCCGGAGACTGAGGCTGCCAGGAAGAAATGGAGGAAGCTGGTTTCCAAGTTGTCAGAGGTGCTCCAGCGGCCTCCAGGGTTATGGGACAGATTGATGATGATGATGATGATGATTGATGATGATTGATGAGGATGATGATTGATGATGCTGCTGATGCTGATGATTGATGATGATGGATGATTGATGATTGATGATGGATGATGGTGATGATGATGATTGATGATGATTGATGATGATGATGATGATTGATGATGATGCTGATGATGATGATTGATGATGATTGATGATGATGATGATTGATGAGGATGATGATGATGATTGATGATGATGCTGCTGCTGATGATTGATGATGATGATGATTGATGATGATGATGATGATGATGATGTGTAATTTCCAACATTTGATAACACTTTACAAAAATACAAACATTTCTGCAGGAAAGGAATCTCGGGAAGAAAGGTAATACGTGTCGTACTTATCAGCAGAAATGACTGCAGGACAAGGGAAACGGCCAGGTAAATCCTACAGGCACCTCAGGAACGTTGTGGACGTTACTTGCAAGGCTATTCCTAAGAGACCCTGGTCAAGTTTTAAAACACTTCCCATTATTTAATAGAACTTTGTGGAACTGGGCAGAAATTCCCAGAACGCGAAGTAAATCTGAGAAAACGTTACATCAGGCAGTTCTGAGAACCACAAGAAACTTCTTCAGTGCCGTAGAAACGCTTAGAAATGCAACGGAAGTCTCCAGCGCCAAGCAAAACTTTCTGGAATAAGAAGTTTCCACAGTTTATGTTACTATACTGAAAACCAAAAGAAACGCCAAATCAGGGAGTTGACTTCTGCACTCAAAAGCAAAAGAAACGCAGATCGATATGCAGTCAAGGAGTAGTCAAATGTCATGCATTCGGGTGCAATGATAGCAACAAAAATTAAGTTGACATGAGGCGGCATGGCCATTTGAGTGTAGCCCTTGATAATGACATGCCGGACTGGAAAAAGTGTCCCTTCTCGCACGCTAAAGTCAGACAGTGGTTTTCTCTCATGCAGCATGAACAAGAGCAGCAAAACTAGAACTTTCTTGGAGAACAGAGGCCATCGCCTACTAGCAATACAACCCGATGCTCGCACACTCCCAGACAGACCGTTTGTCAGCAGCAGAACGCCAAGACTGAAAGCTACAGATCGGGAAAGAGCCATCGGATAACTGCAACGGCCTTGGACGAGGAAATGGCGTGACAGAACCTCAGCCCAATCGAGCACCTATGGGACCATCTGCAGAGAGAGATGAGCGTTGTCCAACCGAGGCCAATAACAGCTCGCCAGCTGGAGCAGGCCCTCAGGCAGATCTACACAAACACGCCTATGGTGGTGGTGAACCGTCTGGTGCGCTCCATGCCCGCCAGGTGCCAGACCGTTGTCGACATCAATAGGGGACACAACCGCTACTGAATTTGGACTAGGAATTTGGACGTTTGGGACATTCTGAAAGCTTCTCAGCACGGCAGATGAACACACGTTGTGCAAAGACTCACTGTACCGATTTTCTCGAAAATTGATCCATTCAAACCTGTTTGAATGAAATGACAAAATTGAAATGAACTCACCAACCTCTCAATTTACATTTCTTTTGGTTTTCAGTATATGTCAGGATCCATATGGCTCCTGTGTTGAGTCACCATCCCAGTGAGACGCCTCAAGTGTCTTACGTCCAGTGACTGACTTTTCCTTGGTGCACTTTACATGTATTGATTGAATGATCAGGGGACTACATACAGTGAGTATTGATTGATCAGGGGACTACATACAGTGAGTATTGATTGATCAGGGGACTACATACAGTGAGTATTGACTGAATGATCGGTGTACTTTACATACAGTGAGTATTGATTGAATGATCAGGGGACTACATACAGTGAGTATTGACTGAATGATCAGTGTACTTTACATACAGCGAGTATTGATCAGGGGACTACATACAGTGAGTATTGACTGAATGATCAGTGCACTTTACATACAGTGAGTATTGATTGAATGATCAGGGGACTACAGTGAGTATTGACTGAATGATCAGTGTACTTTACATACAGTGAGTATTGATTGAATAATCAGGGGACTACATACAGTGAGTATTGACTGAATGATCAGTGTACTTTACATACAGCGAGTATTGATTGAATAATCAGGGGACTACATACAGTGAGTATTGACTGAATGATCAGTGCACTTTACATACAGTGAGTATTGATTGAATGATCAGGGGACTACATACAGTGAGTATTGACTGAATGATCAGTGCACTTTACATACAGCGAGTATTGATTGAATAATCAGGGGACTACATACAGTGAGTATTGATTGAATGATCAGGGGACTACATACAGTGAGTATTGACTGAATGATCAGCACACTGTACATACAGTGAATATTTTTCTGTATGTAGTGGAAGTGTTCACAGTCCTGCACAAAATAGGTGAACAACAGTTATCAACGTTTCTTTTAATTCTGGCAACACATGTCACATCCAGGCCACATACAACAAATCCCACTTGTCTGATAGCACTGAAATGACGACAAGAGAAAAATGTAGGCTAGAACTTTAGTCATGATTTCAGATGCACTCATCACCTAATACAGTCAGATACTAACGCGTGGACTAGCATGCAAAATAAAAACAACACACTAAATTCTGATAGCTGTAATGATCACTGCAGCGTGGTTTGCCGTAGGATCATCTTGCTCACTCCCAAATGCATTTACAATTGTTCAGGGGATGGGTGGTCTTTTTCATGTTCTTTCTACTTTCTCACACAGGTCTGACAAAACAGTTAGCAATTTGGGGCCTCCCTATGTAGACACTAGCCACCTTGTGATCCCAAGACCAGCACATTCCTCCAGGTGTATGGTCTCGATGATGGAGGAGCCCTGAGTGATGCCTGGTGGGAGGGTTAGTCCTGGTCTTGAAGGAACCTTTCCTCTGCTTCAGCTAGCACGCCATCAGCACTGCCAAGCTCAATCTGCGTTGACAACCAAATCAGACGAGACTGGACTCTTCAAGAGGTAAATGCATGCATCCACTAACCACTCGCAAACACCTGTGTGCTCATGCCCCCTCCCCCACCCACACAAACAAAAGATGAACTATGAATGCCCAGCCAGACCTGGCAAAGCTGGCTAGGCTTGCTGAAAAGCCAGACAAACAGAAAACATGAAGAGTTGACTTACAGCTGGGATGGGGTATGGGGTTGGATCTGGTGCATGGTCCCGGCCAAAGTCCCGCATGGTGCCACACTTGGCTACGTTATCCACCCAGATCCCTTCAAACAACTGGCCTGTGTCAAGGTAATAAAATTTCCCTGGCCCATTCTTCTTGCCACTTTTCCAGGAGCCTTCATATCGGTTGTCATTACCTTCATAACGAAAACACTTATCATGAAGCAGTGTGTTACTCAACACTGTGACCATAATCATTGCTTGTTACATGAAATGATCAGAACCATAATCTATCATCAATAACAGATCAGAGCACACTTGTAGCAAACTGCATAACCTGTAATCAATAACCAGTCAGAGCACACTTGTAGTAAACTGCATAATCTGTAATCAATAACCAGTCAGAGCACACTTGTAGCAAACTGCATAACCTGTAATCAATAACCAGTCAGAGCACACTTGTAGTAAACTGCATAACCTGTAATCAATAACCAGTCAGAGCACACTTGTAGTAAACTGCATAACCTGTAATCAATAACCAGTCAGAGCACACTTGTAGGATGCTGCACAAGAAGCTGTGGCGGACCAAACTCCACACACCAGCTGTTACCCCGTCACACAGTCTAAGCAGCAAAAACTGGGTAACTGACATTTGCTCCCACCTACAGTGTGTTGCCTGTAATCTGCTGGCAGAACTTGACATAAGGCATTTAGAATTAATTTTAAATGCTTAATTTAGTCAGGTCTTGCTGCAAACTCTGTTGCTGCTCTGTGTGTGTGTGTGTGTGCTTACAAGATCGTTGTTGTACTGCAAGCATAGATGCGGGTATTTGAAAAACTAAATACATGCTGCAGATATAACAGTCTAAAGGAAGAAACTGATGATTTTCAAATACAGAAATTGATTACCTCTACACCAATTTTGCTTTTAATTAAATGCAAGAGGGGTAACTCTAATATCTGAGAGCACTGAATGCTAAAACTAGTGCAAGTAAAAAGCAGATAAAGCTGAGAGCCTGTTTCAACATTATCCGTTGATTAAGGCAACGAATTTACTGTTATGATGGGATGGACTTTTTGTTCACGCCTATTTGCTTATATTTATAAGCAATAATAAACTCACAAGCTAAATTTATGGAATCATTAAGGTCAGGACAGATTTATTTTTCTGAAATTTTTATTTTAAACAACATGAATGAAGTTTGTGTCATCTGAGATTTATTTATTTTAATTTCAGAATCGCCTAAATCATATGCAAATCACATGTAAATCATATGCAAATCACATGTAAATCATATGCAAATCACATGTAAATCATATGCAAATCACATGTAAAATCATATGCAAATCACATGTAAATCATATGCAAATCACAAGTAAAGACTGCTGGCTGTTTGACGAGCCTTGTGTCAAAGAGTGGATGGAAGTCTGAATCTCATTTCTAAGGAGGCGACATGGACTTGGTGACAATTGTAAATCTCCCCATGAGTGTAGTGTTCCCATGTACTCACTGAGGCGCAGCATGCCTACACCCGAGGGCTCATCGTCGAACCACTCTCCCTCATAAATGCTGCCATCCTTGTAGTACATGCGTCCCCAGCCGCTGCGTTTCCCTGCGTACCACTCCCCTTCATAATACTCATCATCTGCATAGAACTCTGTGCCATAACCCTGCAACAGAATTCTCCTCATGCTACAAAAACCATGTCATCCAAGATGGCATACAAATTCATCCGCAAAACCACAAATTCCAGAAGCGTTCATGTACTCTGCAGTCTGTAATCAATTCAGTTGCAGACAATTTTTTTTTGCTTTATTGTTGATGTGCCTGTAGTTTAGGTACAATGTACAGTTCATCCCAAAAGACAGGTGAAAATGTTTCATTTTTTATACACAAGTCCAAAAGATTTGCAACCCCCACCAAAAAAAATTACACGGGGCTAAACAAACTGTTGAGCTATACTTACCTCATAAGTACAAACTTGGTCTGTCTTAACCTGGTACATTGTACGAAAATACAAATTTATGTGGCTCTAAACAAACTTGGTCTGTCTTAACCTGGTACATGGTACGAAAATACAAATTTATGTGGGACAGGTGTAGCTAAACTAGAAAGTGTGAACAAGATGTAACTATACTGTGTCTGCCCGACCTAACTGCAGTTACTGAATGTGCCAAATCGGCCCAGACAAAGACTTAAACATAGAATCTGGAATAAGACCTTCAGGAATGAATTACAACAAAATCTGTGATAGATCTATAAACTATTTGCCCTACTGTGAAATGTCAAAAAGACAAAAGGAGCAATTAAATGACTGCCCCTGAGAGACGAACCTAAGTTAACAAAAGCAGAACTCAAACTGCCTGTCCGCACTGGCCATCTTACTGCTGCTATCAGTCTGGTGGTTCTTTCAGTGCATAGCTTAGTAATAGGACCCCATCCCCCCCCCCCCCCCCCCCCCCCCCCCCCCCCATAGTGCAAAATCACTGCAAGACGGAAGCACTGTCTCTTTAAATAACCGACCAACCCAGCAGTCTTACCCCACACTAGACTATCTAGTGCTCTCCACTTCACCCAGCTAAGTGCCTGTTTTTTGTCTCTGCCTTCATTTGTTTCTGAGTTCATCTGTTTTTGTCTCTGTCAGTTTTTGTTTGCGTTGTCCTGACGAAGGGGTAATGCCTTGCGACTGTTGGCGTTCTGTATTGTCTATCGTTTAATTTAGCTTGGTTCAGTTCTGTTTTTGTTAACTTCTGTTGAAATGACAAGAAAGTCATATATTGCACAAAACAAGTCACTTCCATCAGTCCGTTAGACGTAAAATCATAAATGGATGTCAGATGCAATATTTATTGCCGACTTCCCTTTGTTGCTTCTTTGTTAGGAGCACTTTCAATCTTTTTTTTTCTAGATTTAAAACAGTTCTTTTCCATGTCTCACTGGATATGGTTTTGACATTTCACGTTTCTCAGTGAACGTCTTTGCAAAAAGAAGTCCTCTAGCCTTCTTTCGCTCAACCAGGGCAATTCGTATACTGCGTAAAACCAGCCACTTTTGTTGGTCGATGGTTGAGTTAAGGAGGGAGTCGTAAATGGGAGGTCATTTATATAGTAAATGGTCTGTCCGAAATTTTTGGTTTCCATGCTGGAGGATGTCGTATATGGGAAGGTCTTATATAGGAGGTTGTACTGTATAACTAATAGAAAGTGTAAAATGCTACAGAAGCATGTAAATAAATAGTGTGTGTGTGTGTGTGAAATTGGACAGGGAATGAAAGTTGTGTGTGTGTGTGCATGCACACGCATGCATGTGCATACAAATGTGAGTGTGTGCATGCATGTTGTAAAGGTCTTATTGGTTCATGCATTAATAAAACAAGTGACTGCATTCAGGACACAAAATGCAGCACAATAAGAAAAGACACTATCTGTGAATCAGAATGACCCCCATACTGCTGTATGTGTCGCTTTCACTGTACCACACCTTCTCCTGCTACAAGCAAAATAGGATTAATATCACAGATGGAGTGAAACATCGTGTATGTATAAAATCTGTGGTACTATGACATGTACAATGTGCACAATGCAAATAAGCACAAAGCACAGAGATGGAGTGAAACATCGTGTATGTATAAAATCTGTGGTACTATGACATGTACAATGTGCACAATGCAAATAAGCACAAAGCACAGAGATGGAGTGAAACATTGTGTATGTATAAAATCTGTGGTACTATTACATGTACAATGTGCACAGTGCAAATAAGACTCCGAAGGCTGTGAGTGGTACTTTTTCATTATGGTGACAGAATGTTTATAAATGGATTACAAGGTAAAACAGCATGAGAAAGAGTTTATATATGTGCATAGATACAGAGAAAGGTCAATGTTTGGGGTCATTGAAGAAGAGGTACAATGGCCTGATACATCAACCTATGTTTCATAGGATTTAGCTTGGACTACTTTCTTTGTTTTTACCATACATGTTGTTGTTGTTGTTTATTTGAAAGGGAAAGTGCTTCAACCTCGCGGTGATTTCGCACCGGGGGAGTGGGGGGGGGGCGGAGAGGCAGTGGACTTGGAGAGGGAAGAGTGGCTTGGTGTCTGGACTGGTGGGGGCTATGTGGTCGCTTTCCTGGCGTACTGTCGTTGCTGGAGGAAGGTGGCTGCCTGTGGCTAGAGTGGTGGAGCGCTTGCTGGTCGACCCTACTGTCGCCCTCTTCCTATATTTTGTTTATCTCTACCTTGGTGTTCGCCTTTTACTTTTTAGTGCTGTACAGTTTACGCTTGTCCTATGGTTTACTTGGTGTATTTTAATGGTTATTACCCTCTTTTTATTTATTTATTTTTATTATTAAATATATCTAACGTCTGGATGGGTGTTTACTACCTGCGCTGTCAGACCCGTTATGTACTGCCTTAATTTTTTGGGAGGATCTAGAGATGATTTTAGATTGAAGTCAAGGTTTAGATTGTGTAGAGCATTTTTAAGTGTATCCCTTTCCTGGCTATTTAGGCTACACTCTAGCAGGACATGAGGAGTGTTAAGTCTATCCCCACAGCTGCAGGTCACCGGGTCCTTACGAACAAAATGGTATTCTCCATGTAGTCTCATTCTGACTGTTCTACTTTGGTTGGCTCTGTTGGAGTGAAACAGTGTGAGCTCGTTACTCGGAAGTTCTTCTAGCTCTCTCCTGGTGCCTTTGGCTTCCTTTTTAATACTTTTTGTCCCACTGTATTTTTATAGCTGGTTTAATCGCTATTTTTCTCTCTTCCGCTGAAATGGGTACATTTATCTGGATGACGTTTGTGGTCGTATTGTCTTTTATTGCTAGCTTAGCCAATCTATCTGCTTCCTCGTTTTCTTGGATTCCTACAAGCGATGGTACCCAGAGAAAGTTTATTTGGATTCCCATGTTATGAAGTTTATTTACAAGATTTAGAAGTTCATATATTATGTCCATTTTTTTTTAGGACTGGTTTTGGAGTGCCTGGAATGCCGAAAGTGAATTTACCACACATAAATGTATCAACAATATATATCTACACATGTATAACACAGTTAGTTGGTTTTTAAATTATTGTTTTATCACTTGCTATCTTTGATCATTGTACTGAGCATCAGGCATCCAGTGTGAGAGACAGACATTTCTCCTGCCTACTGTTAATTCTGCTCGCTAGAAGCACCACCTGGACATCACACAAACCAAGAGAAGGAGACTGTGGGAGAAACCTACAGGAAGAAGGAAACCACACTGTTCCCTCATTAACCACGAGGCGTTGCTTTCAGAAATGAAAACTGAACCTGTGCTCCGACATCCCCTTCCTTAGGGTCAGTGTTAAGGAGGACTGTGAACAGCAGCATAGCTACCTGCATCCTTGTATGTCTGTGTTACATGTTACACAAAATAAAATCCAGATTAACAAACAGCACCAGCACTCTGATAGTTCTTTGATTTCAATTTGTCAGAAAGTCCACTCACGTGCCGTAAATTATTCTTCCAGCCTCCGGAATATTCCTTCTTGTAACCTCCCTTCCCATCCGGATAGCTCAGAGTTCCAAAACCATTGCGCTTCCCTTTCCTCCAGTCGCCTTCATAGATACAACCAGTTTCTTTCCACTTGTACGTTCCCTTGCCTGTAACATTCACACAAAGTCCACTGTGTCTGTGCCTCCCCACTTAGAAACGAAGCCCTGATGTCAAACCAATGGCCGTCGTTAAATTTGTGGAGACAACGTCCAGTGCTTGACCTTACCTTGTTTTTCTTTTTTTAAACTCTTCTCAATGGCTTATAGATCTGTGACAAGTACACGAACAAAGTGCACATTTGTAACTTTATGACAGCACATAATACCCCACTATATAATCCAGTTTGTGAAAACTACATTCCCTTTTCATGCTCTTGTCACAGAACCATCACCTGTCTTTGTTTACAATGTATAGTCAAACAGTGAATGTTGTCTTCAAAAACTGAATGTAATTAGTTCTCTTAATGATCAAAGCTTTTCATCACAGCCAGGTAACTATAAAGTCTTTTTGTCCTTTTCCAGCCATGATGACATTTATATGATCTCATTCAGTGATTTGCACCAAAAAATTTATGGCAGTTAAATGTATAGAAAGGAGATCCAAAAGATGATATGCACTCACAGGCTGGATGTCATAGTGTTACACTGCTTTTTATTATACAGAAATATTCATAAAGTGGTCGTACTGCAGGGTCTTTACAAAGCAAAGCTACAGAAATGTTACTACAGTACTATTGTTGGTGTTCCTTCAAAAAGTCTGGCAGATCTGATTTCAAACACAGAGCCATTTACCCTAAATACATGTCATGTTTTAACCACTGACAAAAGCAGCTGTGTGTGTGTAGTGTGCACACATGTGTACAACCCCCCCTGAAAAGATTGTTATAAAATGCTTTCAGGGAGTTGTACTAGGAAATACTTTGTGTATAAGAAATAGTGTATTGTGTAATTAAAATTGTAAGTCTCGCGAGACCGCGACCGGAAGTCTCGTGAGAACGCGACCGGTAACATTTCCGATTGCGCGGGAAACATGTGTTGGGGTCATTTTCATTTGACGTCCTGTGCCTGTTAACATCAGCTGTGCAGTTTCCACTCACAGCT
>SMGT01005167.1:51396-88478 GCA_004794575.1 Lanistes nyassanus
CCATACAATTAAGCAGAAATTTCTGGAGGGCATATATCAGTATTTTACCCAGTAATTTAGTACATTAAAAAAAACATATTAACAAAAAAATCCTGCTGATACGCAATACCTTCAGTTCAGCGATTGAAGGAGCAGGTAACATCAAACACAGGGAGTACGCTCCATCGCGTTACCCCACAACAGTCAGTTCCTTCAGTCTGTTCCCTTCAACCCTGCGTTCACAACTAAACTATTTTCGTTAACTTCTCTCTCAGTTCCCTAATGCGTGAGCAAGCTCACCCCTACCCCGCTGTTCAGTTCGGCTATCCGTTCAACAACTAGTTAGTATGGGAGACCGCTCAAATCAGAATTCCATTTAACTTGTCACGTGGATTGTGACAGAGTATTAATTGTCCTGTAATGAAACTGTCAATGACAGGAGCACAGAAGAAACGATAGAAAACCGACAGACCTAGAGACCTAGCCTACCAGTACGCTGCTCTTCTGTTCACTTTTCTAAATTAAATGACAATTCATTCTTCTTACCAAGTTTTTTAAAAAAACCTTGACACCATTTTTTGTCAAAATGGTCTCCCCTGTTAATCCCTTTCACACTAGCCTTTTGATTTTGCCACACAGCGGACTGTACTACAGAGCAACCATGCGCTGCTGTACTGCCTACAGCAATGGCAGCCGGGCAGAAGTTGTAGGAAAAGTACAAACGAAAACAGCAGAAACTCTGCACAGGTTAACCTCGAAACTGATAGTGGAAAATTTACAGAAGCCATAACTTTTCCGCGGAAAAAAAGTTTTCTCCTTGGAAAAGGACAAAAATCTTCGAATACCGTGAATTCGTGGAGAAGTCCCATGGCTGGTTACTGCTGTAATGCCAGCGCAGTCACTGCCTTATCAATGTTGAGCCTTTGCGTATCATGGTTGCTGATGTACTGTCAGAGAGTGTTGAGTCGGTGTATCGTTGTCATTGCTAAGCGCATGAGCCATCTCCTCCAGCTCTCTCAAGCCTTCTTCATGACGTTCATATTTGTGTGCCATTAACTTCCGATAGAAAACCAAGGAAAATATGACAAACAAGACCCCTGCTGGGATCACTATCACAGTGGAAGCAATGGCTGCGTTTTTACTGTAATGAAAGAATTTCACCCAGCACAAGATACCAATTTCAACGAGGAAAAGAATTATTCCCAGCCCTGTAGAACAGACCCAAGCCATCTCTATGCAAAACCTCATCTTATCGTGGGGCGACTCGTTGACTGTCAGTGAGTGAGGTTCCCCATGTACGTTGCTGATGGCCTCCATGTTGGGCAGGATGCAGGTGGAGATCATGAGCGCCACCAAGTGGACCGTCACCAGGAGGGTGGTGCACACTGCATACACCACCAGCAGGGCATCTGGCACAACATCCTTAGCATCCATTTGAAGCTCAACCATTGCCACCTGGACACAAAGACAGACAGTAAACACATCTGGCACAATATCCTTAGCATCCATTTGATTGAAGCTCAACCATTGCCACCTGGACACAAAGATAGTAAACACATCTGGAAAGACATCCTTAGCATCCATTTGAAGTAAAAAGGGAATATGTGACTGCCACTTGGAAATGAACCTACATTAACAAAAAGGAACTGACCCAAGCTACATTAAACAACACAGACAATCAACAGTTTTGGAGCATTACCCCTTTTTCAGGACAACACTAACACAGAGGCAAAAAACAGATAAAAGCAATGGCGCTTAGCTGAATGAGGTGAGGTGAAGAGGGTCGCACATTGTGGGATGACAATGCTGGGACAATGTTGTGATGCCATATGATGAGCCCACTGTGATTTATGACACATATTTTAGCAGCACCTGTACCTCCTTATCAAACAACTTTAGACATTTATTAACGCCTTCATTGGGACGCTCATCTGCAGCAGTGCATTCCTTCTGGATTTGAGTCAAACAGTCTGAATCTGAAGTTTTATCATGAAAAACCATATATATTTACTTCATCATATTACTTATAGATGTTTGTGACTGGACTTCAAAATGATTTATGTTTCTATTTTTCTAACTTGCTGCATATTATCCATCAATTAGTCTTTGCAGTAAATGGTTAATATTTCATATCAATCTGTAATCTTTGACTGATAGATCAGTTGATGCTGCTTAAAGAAATACCATAATTGTTCACCGTCATATCAAGGTTATCAAGGGTCAGTTTCACCTGCAGTCAACCTCTATGACATTGTCCGGAATTTCTCAGACTGCCTGAAATCCCAATTTGTTTCTCGTGAAAAGTTTGATGTTCTGATCTAGGTTGCACATAATGCATGCAAGGAAGTCTGCTAATTTTATGCTTACAAATTTGTTAACATTCAACTGAATTAATTGTAACTATATTTGCTGTAGTGTATGGGATAACTTCTCAAATAGTATTAGTTGCAATCACTGAACTTCTCAAATAGTATTAGTTGCAATCACTGTTTCAGAGCATTGAGTGTATTTTAATTCATAAGGATTTAATTTTAACCGATTATGTCCCCTGTGAAATATTGACAAGTAAATAATCATTTGGGGGTGACTGAGTGGCTGTGTTGCACCTAGGTATACATTTCCTTTCCACATGTAAGAAAGCATATGAAGCAGAATGTTGCAGGAGTCATTGGAATCAATTTGTATAGACTGGAGGTAATTTGCATGTCAGTGGTGAAGAGAAAAAGTGGCCGTTACAAACCAAAATAAAATGTTGATTTTTTTCATTCGTTTCAGGTTCACTTACAAATTCTGTTTTACGTATAATAATCACTGTGGGACAGATTTTATTTTCATGCTTAAGTAACCAGAGTGGGACGCTTCTGGCTGCTAAAGTTAGCATATTTGTACATCATACGTGTATTACACGAGTACATACACAAGCACTAAGCAGAGAACACACAGACACTGGTAGTGGTAGCGAACGGAAACATTCCTGCTGATGCGCTTTTAGCAGGTATTTTTTTCGTTACGTTTATATCGGTACGAAGTTCATTGCATGTCACTGTTACAGACTACACGCGTATATGAAAAGTGTCATAATGGGTTCGCGTTCGTATACTAGCTGATCAGTTATTCACGTGGTATTCGTATTGTATTAAATATGTATTCGCAGTTTAAAGTTTTTTCATGTATACTGAATGAATGAGGTCGTTGGCGTTAGGATCGAGAGCCATCTTTTAGTGTGCTTAGGCAGACCACGTAGCACTGATTTATCTTTTACCACTCAAATTCGAATTTATTCAATCAGGCGCTGGTATCTCTTACCATTGCAAATCCAGACAGAAGGGCAGAAGTTCGGCTGCTTGCCTTCAATTTTGCTCTGCTGAGGTACAGCCTTCGCCAAGCAAGTGCTGTACTGTTTGAATGTTGACTTGTCATCTGGCCAGTGTACGATGAAAGCGGCCAGTCTTGGTATGTATGTGGCACTGGCTGCATCAGCTCGGAGGCAGATGCTACAGTTGTGGGTGACAGGGGCCACAATCAAACTATTATTGCTGTTATTGCTGTGTGGTGTGTCATCCGGAACCCTAGTAGAACTCGCGCGTCTAGATATGATAATTTGTCTTTGCCTAATTTGCCTCGCCAACACGCATGCGCTATGACCGATCACGTGGTTGAACCCAACCGCCCTTGGTGACGTCACAACTTTGTATACAAAAAAGTTCGCTCTATTCGAAAAGATCGTTTTCGCAAACAGCATCTAGAATTTGGACAGATACCGTGTTTTTGAGAGTGAATGCACGAGTGACCATGGCTGAGACCGCTGATGGGGGACGAAAATTGGTAGGTTATGGCTGTTTAGTGCAGGTTTCCAGTCAAACGCGAACATTGTGTGAGCATGTTGGAGAGAGCAGCCATTTTGTGATTTCCTCTGTCCTCAGGGTTACTGCACGAAAATGTCAACTGAATCTCAACTCCTGCTTTGTAAGCTTGCACTAATTGAAAAAAACTGAATCATATGGTATTTCCAAACTTTGCACCAAAACAGAGCTGTACAAACGTCGAAGTCTTTGAGCAGTTCTAATTTTCTTCAGCTCCAAAGCTCTTGCCTACTCTATATAATGGCAATGGGAAGATTTTAACGGGGGAATGACCATCCAATGAACTACGATTTGTCAACATTACTAAAGACCATTTGTAAATGCATATGATGACAACCTTGGAACATGTGAGACGAAACTTTTTAACCAAACGCAGTTTTCAGATTCGCTTGTTTTATCAAAATTTTGTTCAGATTTGTAAAACGCAAAGGAAGTTTTAATCTGGTATTTTTAGCAGACGCAAAGGGAAAGTGATGTAGATGTTTAGGTTTGATGTTTAAGGAAAAAATTATCCTATATTAAGTATATTCATAATTAATGTTTATTTACGAATTAAGGTGTGCAGTTTCAGGTTTTGGATTCTTGTTTACAAATGTTACCTTGTGTAGAGTGTTTACCCAGTGCAGTTTGTGGCCTACGTGATATTGGCCACGTGCGTGCAACTAACGCCCATAACATGCAATCAGCAGTATTTTCTTCTCAATTTGGATCATATTTGTGTTCTTCCGTAATTTGAACAGGGTTATTAACCTTACAGAGACATATATTACACATGTAATGCGTAATATGAACTTTTAAGGAATGAGACATGATTTTTAACATAAAAACTAAAGCAGCCATAGTGATGATATTACTGCAGGCGCATTCAGGTTTCGGACAAATGGGATCCGAAAGACGTTACAGATGAAAAAAAATTCTTTTGAGCAGAAACACGTTTTCTTTAACCGATTATGTTTAAAAATCGATCAACACATGTACGTGTCGACGTGTGGTTTTTGGGACCCCGTGCACGCGCCCACTGGACTCTTGTAGTTGAACGCGCGAAAAACTGTGACGCAATCATGACGTCAGCACAAGCCGACAAGAGACCTTTTCCAACTAGCATTTTCCTTCCCCGACTTGAAAGATGTGTTTTTTGCTTTGAGGAAATGCAGCAGATGTAGGGTTAGCCATAGTACTTTTAAATGTCTCCCAGTCAAAAGGGACGGCAGGAAGGCAAAGCACAGGGCAGTTGCAGTTTAATATCACTAGCATCATGTGGCATTGCCGTGTGATGTGCGTGTGATGGTTGCTGTTTCACTTTCATGAGAATGTTCTTGCATAACTGGACAGGATGTTTGAACCATATGCTGGACATGGCAGTCGTACCTTCGTCCCCCGCCCCCATTTCTCCCGTCCTAGTGTAGGGTTACGGCTCGTCAGTCGACCCTCCCCACCCCCACACCCCTGGCAACTCAGCCAGCGATACAGCAGTTCTCATCAACCGTAGTCAGCTGTTCGGTGGGTTCCTCAGGCACAGCTAGGGTCTATAGCACTTGGTCGCTAGTAGGGTAAGACCGAGAAAGAGAGAGAGGCTGCCTCTCCTTGCAAGTCGCCGTGAAGTGTCCTCCCAGATACCCTCCTCTCCCAAATAAAACCCTGCTAGGGTTTCCTGCAGTAGTCATCACAAGTACATCCCAAAGACCTATGAACGTTCTGTGACACCTTTCAACATTTAGGACCCGAAGCGCTGCCATTTTTGTCTTCCGAATCGCTTCACTGCCCTTAGTTTTGTTTTCTCGTACCTTTCGTAAGAGTTGACATAAGTACGCTTGAGTGCTGTGATTTTCAGTCTGTAGCTAGAAACGGCTGTTGTAGACGTGTTTAGGTTTTCCACTTTCGCTGCTGGTTTCTATGGACAATAACACTAAGATTTAAGGCTAGTGATTAGTTTTGGTTTTAGTTTTTGATGCAGGTAAAGATACGAGCGTATCAGCGCTGACTTACGTAACAATGACGACAGTGTTGATAGTAATCCTACTAAATACTTGCTGATTTAATCTGTCGATAGTACCACGCACTTGTTTTGCTCACTCTGGTTCTTGCATGCTGCTGAGCAGGTGGACGCGCGCGCGAAGCCGTAATTAAATGTATCTGTTAACTAGTTACTATCTACCAATTGGCTTGGAAGCACGAGCCATCTTTCAGTGTATAGGCATAATCAGGTGAACTTTTCCGAGGTGTGTATTGTTCGTGAAAGTCACGTGTTTTTTTTTTAAATAACTGCATGAACTTTATTGAAGCTGATAATGGGGAAATTGAAAAAGTGGCACACGAAGTCAGCGTAAGGCTGTTAACACGATAAGCTGCAGATATTGTCAGAATGTAACGATTTGCACAGAATAAATACGTCCTGTTTATTTTTAAGAAGTAGACCTGTTTGTGCGTCTCAACATTGCTAATTCTCACAATAACATTTTTATTTCGTAAGGATATAAGAACTTTGTTCTCTAAGCTTGTACATTTTGACAAATTCTGGAATCACTTGTTGGGTATTTACCCTGAAGATCAGTGTAAACGTTGGTGGTTGGGTTGAGATGGCTGACACGGTGATGGCCGCTTGACAGTTGCTACACGACAGTCGGTGAAAACAGTGACCGCTGTATCTACATATTTAACAAAGACTAAAGCTTTTGAGCGGGCAACGTGCATGTACAGGCGGTTCTACATTTTATTTCATCACTTTTTTTTTTTTTACTGTGAACACTGCACTTACAAATCTCTCTAAGAATGCAAAATGCGGATTCCATATTGTCTCCTACGTCATTCACCCCAGTTCTATCTTGTGCAGAAAAGTGTCGAGCGGTAATTTTAGGTGACTTTCCCTCCTAGAAACAGCAACATTGTGATAGGCACCTTAAACTGAATATCACGAACAGCAATCTGTGCACGCTGACGTATTTGGCAACATGCAGACAGCACTGTAGGTGGTAGGTCTTACTAAGAATATATATATATAAGGGCGTAGTCTCACCGCCCTCTTGCATTGGAAGCTGATGTAATATCACATATTCATCTGACATTAACTCAATCGCACATCTTTAAGTCACGAAAGATATGGTTCCGCCTTAATGTCTTTATAAATTCCGCTTGAATATTTTAGGGCAAATTTAAATTCTTTCAACTATTTTCCCTACTGTATGTGAATTCTAGCATTTCTTGGTCTTGGCTTTTGGAAACGTGACTAAAAAGTGTTGCGGGGTGCTTGCATTATTAAACTAGTAGCTTATTTCACATACTGTACGAGGATGGCGGGAACTTTTTGATTGTGATCCTAACTACCGGGGTTCATTTGTGTCTGAACGTTTTGCGGGCGCTAATTGGAAAAGTATGCATCAAGTAGTGCGGATTCCCAACTTTCTGTTGGCGAGGGGTAGCAGAGGTGAGAAGGTATTTAGAGCGAGACCGTTAAGCGCAGTGATGGCAGGGAACAAGACGCTTGGTTTCATTAGCATAAGTCTTAAACTTTTATTCCCACCTCCCCTCTCTCTCTCTCTCTCTCTCTGTCCCTCCCCTACTTCTCTTTTCTCTTTTTTGTTGTCTCTGTCGCGCGCGCGCGTGCGTGCGTTTGTGTGCTGCCATTTGATTAGGAGTTTGGCAAGTGAACATACCATTTTGTTTTTCAATAGGTAGATGAAGGGGTGGGGTAACAATGTAAAAAATACGGTATGCTTTGTCAGTTCTATCAGTCTTAGGGCTTCCCAGCGCATACTAAATCTCTTAATTATAAATACATATGCTGATATTGCTGTACTGGTTGTAAACGAATATTACAGTTACAGTGTATTTTTTAAATTTCAAAACAAAATAGAAATTAAATGCTTAAAATATTTCAGTTTTTCGTTTCAAACGAAAAATTAAAATGAGATTTTTTTTATTTTTCATGGAAAACGGAAAACCGGCACCGCTTTTCGCTTTTCCTTTTGACCGTTAAGAACACGGCGGAATCCAAGGCGACTGTGATTGGTCCACAGTGAGAACAGTGAGTGACCATGGGGGTGAGCTTATGGGTTTACTGACCAGCAGGTTTTAGCTAGGGCAGCAGGTCAATCGGTTCAATCATACACGCGCTTTAGTTTTTATGCTTTATGCTCGATAAGCACCATACCCTACCCCGATAAGTCATTGGCATATATTGAATTGAGCCACACACAGGGCCTCACCACCAGCCCTCGGGAGGAAAAGCGGCCAGTCTGTGTATTCTCCCCCACCCTTTCCGTTTTGAAGTGATGATTTTAAAAAAAATGGCTGGCCATTCTTATAAGCGTGCTTTCATTAATCTATTGGTGGTGCTACTGAACTATATGTTAATTTAACTTAATTACCAGTCAGGCTAGAAAATGTCTGTGATGAGGACCACGCAGGCTTGAAGATGGATGCTGTGACTCACAGTGAGTTCTGAACGGGGAAGTGAGTCCCCGATCGGCGTGCACAGTGAAGGACGCCAATGTAAGTAATACTAATAGAAAAGCCAGCACGTGAAGCGGAGATGTTAAACGGTTCCTGTATTCGTGTGCAGTACGTTTTCTGTGACTGCACGTGACGACAAAGATTATACAACATCCTGAGATTTAAATGTTTGCTTTTCGTCCCTTCCCTTCTTGGCATAATACCTTGCGCGCGTCCACCCCCGCCAACCTCCACCCCTAGCGTGGACCACTTGAGATGGCGTCTTCAACAGTTGTGCACAAGTGAATAAGCCCTATGGTACTCCAAATGTTGGTAAGTTATCTAGCTAGCCAGCTCATGCATGCTGATGTGGGAAGTTAATCTGCACTAAAAGTGAAAATCTCGTAGGCATCGGTTTGAGTAAGCAGACTACAAGTCAATTTTGAACACCGGAAATATTCGTGTGGGAAACGTGCAGAAAAAGTCAGTGTATTGGCCTTTTAGCTGATGGTGGCTTTTACACGGCTTCACAAAGTCAGATGAAAGCAGTCGTCATGTCGAGGGGATTAAAGATTGTCTTTTTTGGGTAAAATTTCTCGAAATTTTAGTGCAAACGTGCTTATGTAAACAATATTCGACCAAGTTTTTAAACTAAATGCTGTTTTACGACAATCAGATGAACTATTTTCTCCGGACTGCTTTCATCCTACTTAATCGCATCGTGTGAAGCTCGCTTTAGGGTATGCCGATTGGCACAACTACTGTACGTCATATGCATTATTACGACCAAGATCGCTGGTTCCTTATTTTGTGTTGAACTGCTATTGCTGTTTGCTCGTGCCACATTTATCGACGAGTACTGTGCTTTTCTTCTCGGCAATGCAGAGGGTTTTGTCCGATGCAGCAGCTGATGACAATTTCAGTATAATTAATCTGTAAGGAAAGTGAGTTGGGAAAGCGTGGACTTGTCATCTTACTTCAAGTGCAGTCAGCAAGTCAGCTGGCTGAGGCAACACGACACATAGCGTTTTGTTATTGAGATGGGACCACAGCTAAAGCTCCTGATTACAAAGTTTCGAAGCCATTTACTGCCGCGTGCTTGCTTAGCCGTATTTTCGGGGCTCCGTTGTGATCACGAGACTAGCAATAGAACAGAGCTGGGGTCGGTGACCCATCGATACCTTAGACAGTAACCCAGTCAGTAATCCCATATCATTGGATTAGACAATAACCCATCAGTAATCCCACATCGCTGGCTTAGACAATAACCCATCAGTAATCCCACATCGCTGGATTAACCCATCAGTAATCCCACATCGCTGGCTTAGACAATAACCCATCAGTAATCCCACATCGCTGGATTAGAACAAAACAGTTCGTCGTTGGTCAAGAATTCATGGGTAACTACTGTGTCTCTGGGTAAAAAATCACAGTGCGTGCAGTTCATTGTTTAGCTAAATCATGGAGGGCCAGTACCACCGGCAGTTCATCCTTGTTAGACTAAAACTATAGCAATAAAGCTGCTACACCCAATGACCTTGCTTTTGTTCTAGAAACTACGCTACTACAGGCGGTGCGCAGTGGATCCAAAATAAAGTAGAGCGAGAGGTAGTGTGTGGAATTCGCCAGCAGACATGTAGTGTGCAAGTACTTAGTGAATTGTTTGTCCAGCACCTGAAAGTACAGGTAGCGACGCCCCATCCTACTGCTGTCGTACTCGCGCGGACTTGAGCGTAGCAACCCTGTGCATCTGTTGCAGTCGACTGTGAGGTGGCAGGGTGTTGATTGAATAAACCCGAAAACCCGAAACATATGACAACGTTACAACCACATTTCTTGAGGCCAGTCTTTGCTCGTCGTGCCATTTCTCACTGGCGCTGTCTGGGTAAGGTAAGGCAAGTGGAACATTGAACTCCTGTTGCATTTGAACTGATTCAACAAGCTTCTCGTCCGGTGCGAGTGTCGTTGGGGTTAGTAATCCTTTCCGATGCACGTTTTGAATGGCCTTCCTTACCTTTAGTGTAAATGTGTAGACATGGCCACACTTGTATTTATGGTCCTGACTGCAAGTCTGAATCACGTGATAATGCTTTCAAGGAAAAAACGACATGCAAGCCTTCCCAGCAACCACAAACCTGGAGCAGAGAAGAGCTGTGGAGAAAGCCCGCTTGTCGTTTTGCCCCGTCTGCTCTGACAGTTGTATTGTTAGATCTGCACGCGGTGCAACGGTGCTGCTGCTACAGATGTTATTGTTAGCACTGTGTGCAGTGTTAGTACAGAGGGCATTGCTGTTGTGTGCGGTGTAACGTTACTGCTGCTACCGATGTTATTGTTAGCACTGTGTGCAGTGTTAGTACAGAGGGCATTGCTGTTGTGTGCGGTGTAACGTTACTGCTGCTACAGATGTTATTGTTAGCACTGTGTGCAGTGTTAGTACAGAGGGCATTGCTGTTGTGTGCGGTGTAACGTTACTGCTGCTACCGATGTTATTGTTAGCACTGTGTGCAGAGTTAGTACAGAGGGCATTGCTGTTGTGTGCGGTGTAACGTTACTGCTGCTACCGATGTTATTGTTAGCACTGTGTGCAGTGTTAGTACAGAGGGCATTGCTGTTGTGTGCGGTGTAACGTTACTGCTGCTACCGATGTTATTGTTAGCACTGTGTGCAGTGTAAGTGTTAGTACAGAGGGCATTGCTGTTGTGTGTAGTTTAACGTTACTGCTGCTAGCGATGTTATTGTCAGAACTGTGTGCAGTTTAAGTGTTAGTAGTAAGTACAGAGGTCATTACTGTTGTGTGCAGTGCTAGCACATTACACTAGAGGTTCCCTTTGCTCTATCACAGGACCTGTAGTTGTACAGTTTGTACCAAATGTTCTTTCTGATGGTCACCTGCTGGGCCAGTCTTTCAGGTGTCTAAACCAGGTGGAACTGGGAGGCGGAATCTGACATCCTTGTCTTAACGGAGAAGCCAAATTGGTCGAGATGCTGGTGCACAGCTGTTAATTGGGTTATATGGCATGAAGGCTGCCTCGATCTTGGGTGAGATCTGCCAGGATGGAAGAGAGAGCCTGTCATGTAGGCCAGCCCATGTCAGAGCTGACCTCGTAAAGACGGACCTCGTCACCACTAAACAGTAGCCTTCCATCATGTAGGTCATGTCAGTTTAACATCATCGCAAAGAAAACTGCTGCTGCCAACACAGACCCACTGTCGGCCACTCCTGGTGAGATCCGTTCGGAGTCTGGTGTGTTGAGTGTGTTCAGCTTCATACCTGACGTGTTAATGAGATGATGAAGCATTGCCCATAAAACTTTAATTAGGAAGCTTGGTGCAGACAACAGGACTAGGAGCAAATAGCTAGCAGCTCCCACAAGCTCTTTAAGCAGACGTCCCCTCTGGTCTGGGCCCCTACTGAACACACTAATGGGAAGTTTTACTGAGCCGGGATCCCCGAGGATCCCACTGGCTAACTGTCATGGTGACTTCCATTCGGATAGGACGAACACGTGGTAGGTATAACGCTTTTTTTTCGGGGGGAGGGGGGCTGCTGTCCACCTGGCCCCGTATGCATATGACTGTACTAACTTTATACCCGAATATCAAATTTTTTGTTTTCTGTCTCTGAAAACACTGTTTCGGCGAACTTGGAAATAGCTGCTTTCTCGGGCTATTCGGGTTTCGTGCATGGGAAATTCAAGGAACTTATTCTAAAATATCCGCTATGACAGGAATAAGCTATTCGGCTGTCATGCATACGGCGTCTGGGCTGATTATCTACAGTGTGCTTCTGTGCGTTCGTGAGAGTATGGATAGGTCAGCCGAAGGAAGTGAAATCCAGATTGTTGGTGTTGAAATAACTGTAGAATATTTTGTCTCTGTAGGTCTAGGAGCGGCACACAATAGAACCTGCTTGCCGAACACGGAGGTCCTGTCCGTCAAACACATGATCGTGTGTGTGGGTGTGGGTGTGTGCGCGCGTGAGCATGCATGCAAGCAAATGTGGCATTGGAAGGTGCGGTTGTAAGAACGTGTACTGTCCGCAGTGTTCAATATAACCTTGCCTGTGCTGTGGTATCTGTAGTGGCAAACGTTACGCGTTTCGTCCACTCCACTGACTGGATTTCAGGAGTGAAGAGGGTGTCATCCCCCATGACTGTGTGTTTGTACGGGACAGGGTTGGGAAGGATGTCAGGAGTTGTGAAACATACTGTTGGGGGGGGGGGGGTAACGCTTGTGTGTCCATGCCTATGTTACCCATATTTGTGTGGCTTCCTCGTGTAGTGGTCTTCCGCATGAACAGGAAAATAGCAAGACTAACTGTGCTGGAATCATCAAGATTAGCTGCTGGAATCATCAACACTAATCGTGCTGGAATCATCAACACTAACCGTGCTGGAATCATCAGTGACTCGTGAGCCCGCACAACCAGGCTTGGTCTGTGAGCAACGTCTGCAAAACAGCCGCTACTGCTAGTATCCCAGAGCTTGCCAACGGTGTCTGTGAAGACTGGTACCGAACACTGGCCAGCTTTGACCTTATGATTATAGATACGGTATCTATGAGACATCATACACATAAGTAATGCTAAGGCCCCTATCGTTCCTGTCAGGATTCTGGCAGTACAAGTCTTTCCTCTCAACAAAAACCGGGGGAGGGGTGGTGACTGACATCTGGAGCTGGGCTTACTGCAAAACATTTATTGTGCTTATGAGTTGACCGAATGGGTCCTGACTGACGTCAAAGAAGTATGTTGCAGATGGGTAGAGGTAGGACCGGCTGCTTTCGGTTCTGGGTTGGGTTGCATTAGCGTTCTTATTTCCTGTTCGTAAAGATTCACATAAAATACACGGGCCAAACGGGCCTTACGACCCCTCTTATGACCGGAAGATTACCTACGAACGCTCATGCAAGCCAGCCCTGGGCCATACTCGCTATGCTCGTGTACGTATGAGAAGCGATTGAAAGAAGTGCAGGAGGTAGATTTTAAATTGTCCGTGAGGACATACAGCGTGCAAATAAAATTAATTCACTGACAGCATGCGGTGTTGATGTTGTGGGGACAAGTCTCAGAATCTGGCATATAACATGTCAAACGCCAGTAACAAAGCGTATGTGACAACTCCAAATTATAAGCAGCAGTATAAAATAGAACAAGCTAGGAATGCAGTCGGCTAATTTAGTACAAGTGATAACCCCTGTAATTGTCTTCCACTATATAAGAGCCGTATAACCTAAGGCCACTTGCCTGTACTATGCTGTACTCTAGAAATTCCTTATTGCTCTGTTTAATCTTTATAGACGTAACGTTTTATTGTTTTGTGCAAGCACTGGATGACGGAAAGCTATTTGTTTTAAACCCATAATATTTGTAAATGACCTCATCTGAAGTGTGAATGACCTCAAAGTGAAAGACGTAAAACGCCCTAAACGTTTTGAGCTTGTGCACTTTGCAGTATGGGAATGTCCTGTCTAATGGCACAATACAGTTTGCAGTATGGGAATGTCCTGTCTAATGGCACAATACAGTTTGCAGTATGGGAATGTCCTGTCTAATGGCACAATACAGTTTGCAGTATGGGAATGTCCTGTCTAATGACACAATACAGTTTGCAGTATGGGAATGTCCTGTCTAATGGCACAATACAGTTTGCAGTATGGGAATGTCCTGTCTAATGGCACAATACAGTTTGCAGTTCTAAGAAAAACCATATGTGCTTTACTTTTTCTGAATTCAGATTCGTTAAGGTTGGAAATGATCGCATGTAACGACCCTAAAAACTCGTGGAATACACAACTACTGCACGGCGCTAACAGTGTAACATGTCACAACAAATTAACAGCACGCCGTGCACTCCCCAGTCTTCTAACCAAGCGCAGGCTCCCTTTGGCGACTTTGGAAGTTGGAAGTGACGAAGTCAATAGACGGCTGCTTTGTAGAGGCACCAGTTCGGCTTTCGGCGAGCTCCCAGACGAGCGAGCTCAGCTGGCTTGGCCACCCGTATTATGGCTCTGTGAAAAGAATGTTTAGCGCAGGTAGTCGCGGGGTTTGGCGCTGTGCTGGGAAGAAAGCTAGACCAACGGCAGCCTTACCTGTCACAGGTGATGTGGCCATTCTGACCAGCTGAGGAGGCTAATGGCAGCTATCTAGAGACTAGAGATCTGTGCATACAGGTGTATGCGCGCGCACGCGTGTGCGGGGGTGGAAGCGTAAACAATAACAGTACAAAATAGGATTAAACTTAAGGTCTCCCTGTGCACATTATTACTTAATAGTGCGGGTGATTACATAAGGTGATATAGTCTCCCTGTGCACATGACTACTTAATAGTGCGGCTGATTACATAATGTGAATAAACTTGCATAGTCTCCTTGTGCACATGATTACTTAATAGTGCGGCTGATTACAGTCCACCCTGTAAATGGAAGAAATAAATTGTAATATTTTCCAATCTGTCAGAATATCTTCTGCCGCAAGGGATATTAGTGAATTACATTCATATGACATTGTCAGTAATCTGCACCAGCGGCTCATAATAAAGCAGACTCTGTAATTTTCTAAACCGACGAAAGTTAACACCATAGTGTTCATAGTAGTGTAACTAGTGTTCCTTTGCTATCCGATAAGTTGTGTTGCACAAGTAACTACCTAGGCATGCACACAAGAATCTTTCTGAGAGAGGGGCAGAGAAGTAGGGACGTTTGGGCGGAGGAGGGATATCTAATGAAGAATTTAAAAAAAACCCAGATGATCGTTTATGTGTAGATCAGTAGTGTATATTTCACGTTCGACAGCGAAGAAAGACAGTGGAGACAATTCACAATTGACTATGAGAGCCATTTTATGTGAACTTTGTGCTGAGAATATAGGAACACGTCTAGCAGTTTAACATAAGACGAGCTGCACCATTTATTTTCACTCGCAGTTACAGTGAACCTTAATGTGTCTGAATCGTCACGCTTGTAGTTCTTTCGTTATACCAGTATCTTAGACCTGCAAGTACTGGTGAAGTGTGTGATGTTTTCTTCGCCCAGTTCTGTAAATATGTCTGTACTGGCGCTTACGTAAAGTCTGGGCATGCGCACTTAACTAACATACCGGATAGGAAAGCAGACGACATTGTTCCAGCAAGGAAGCGTGGATTTTGTTTTAAATATACTTAGGGACCGTGGACGCCGCGGATTGAAAAATTGTAACGATCAGTGTGCATGTTTGTGTGTGTGTGTGTGATAGAGGTAGCTGTGGATATGGAGAAGAAGGAGCTTCTTAACGAGTTGATTACGTAGAATTTTCTGTTGTATACGCCATTTTTTAAAAATCGGCATCGTCGATTTTTCTGAGTTCTGATAAAACGTCACGAAAAATCAGGGCAGTTTTGCGAACTGCGGGATTGCTGCTGAAGTTGTCATTGCCACCGGTGTTGGGTAAAAGCGTCTTTCAAAGCTCACAGTCAGCAAATCCGAGAAAAATGGTACGCAGCTTGCGATCGAAATAGTAATTTTAGGATAAAACCATGTCCGCAGGCAGTGCTATGACCCACGCCACGCGACGTACATGTAAATAGAATTGTGAAATAGTGCTTGACGGTTATAAAATGAAAAAAAAACCCACATACACACACACAAAGTAACAAGTGACTGCCGCTTGTTGTCCTGACGAAGGGGTAATGCCCCGAAACTGTCGAGTGGCTATCGTTTAATAATTAATTAGCTTGGCTCAGTTCCGTTTTTAACTTGGGTAATTAAATGCCAAAACATGTTGACAGTGATCGCACCGCATTGGACATAATTCTAATTGTTAGTGTTACCAGATTAAAGTAGATCTAGCTGCTGTTGAGCTCATGCACATTTCTACATTATCATGTGTGTGTGTGTGTGCGCGCGCGCGCATGTGTTAATTATTATATGCATATATTTATCCATAGTTTTGCACACAGGGGTACTTATGTTATAACTTCTTAAATCTTCAGTACACCCTTACTTAACCAGGTCTCATTTATGCAGTCTTACGAGACTATATTTTATTTGGGGGAGGTGGTATATATATGTGTGTGTGGATTTTGGAATGGAATATAAACCAGAAATCAAAATTACAAAATGAAAAATATAGAAATTTCTGCTATGATGCAAATGCTATGAAATGACAATAAATGCTTCATTCAAATAACCTGATTTCTCAATATCAAGTTAATGTGAAGATCACAACACAGGGTTGATTGCTTTATTTCTGCTTATCACCTTTCCAGAGAGCCAAGGAGAGAAAGCAGTATACAGACATGGATATTGACGAAGACGATATTGATGGCAAGAGAAACTATAACATAGAGGAAAAACTGCTTAAAAACAACTACACAGGCAACTTTGTGCAGATTCTCAGAGGAGAAGGTAAGCTGAAATGAGATAGTGCAGCTTGAACAAGGTCAGTACAGCAACATTTCATCAAGAATCACTAACAACTGCTCCTCTGTAGCCTGTTCTGCCATCTGGCTGAGGGTCCTGTGTTGCTGGTCAATGATTTGTTGTTTACATATCTTTTTATAGCAGAGCTCAGGATTTGCATGGAAACTTGTTTCTGTTGCAGTGAGGTAGAAGGCTAATGCTACAGTCTTTTCTTTTGCTTAGTTCTTGAAAGAAAATTCCTTTTTAAGCTTGTCTTTGTAAACTGAAAATCAAAAGAAAACTGGTGGTCAGTGTGGTATTGTAAAAAGACAAGCAGGGTTCCCCATAATGCATTTATTATGCACATCTTAAAGGAATGCAGATCTTAAAGGAATGCATACAAATTTCACCCTGTGCATCCCTTCATTATACAATTTTTAAAAAAAATACAAGGATCCGGATGTCCTGTGAAGGAGGGAATCTCAGTATTTTCAAGTAGAGACCCTCAGTTTTATGAGGCTTTGAGAAGCCCTTCGGAGTAAATCTTTTCTGTAAAGTATGGAAGAAGAAGTGTCATTTAAGAAAAAATTCAGTTTGGTTACCATTCTGTGTTTAAAAGCTTGTTTTACAATAAAATTAGCCAGTCTGTTCTTCACAAATAGTGATCTACATGAATGTTAATATAATATTTTGCAGACTTCAACATGAAGTACATACAGGAGAATGGACTGCTCAACCCCATAGTTTTCCATGAGAAGACGGGCCTGGGAATGAGGTTTGTACATGGTTTTCAGTGTGTTCTGTACAGTATTTCAGTGTTTTCAGCACAGTATTTTAATATATCTTGGTTTTTTTGGTTATTTCAATGTATTTTATACAGCCTCTAAAGGGGTTTCTTTTGGATTTTTGGATTTTGGCATAGCAGGGCTCGACTGCCTGGGGGAAGTAATTTCTTTGATCAGGCAAGTAAAACCCGTCTTAAGTTGCCCAACTGGGCAAGTCAGAAATGAAAAAAACAAATTAGGAGCAGACAATGAATTTTGAAAAAACTTTGCCTGGCCTATAGTTATTTTCAGCCTTGTTGATTGGTTGCTCTCCACTGGAAGAACCAGTTGGTAGAGAATAGAGATCTAACTGGAAAACCAATTCTGTGCAACATGTGTCGCATTAATATGGCAAACCAGCATTCTGTGGTTTCCTTTGGTGTCTCGTCGTCACAGAAACCAGAAGATGAAACCAATGAAGAAAAGATAACACCAAAAAGAAAAATAAAACACATATGAGAAGAACAGAGCAAAAGTTTTGTCCTTGGTGGAAGGCAGAGACTTTTCCTGGCCAGGTTTTGTGCCAGTCCAATGAATGTCCATGCAGACACATGCAGATATGGGTAGACACTGTCAGACATATAATATCTGTGGAGCAGTTTTTAAGGGAAAATGTAATACCAAAAATGCACTTTGACAGTATTTGGTGCGTAGTATACCCAAAATTTATAATACCAGAAAATGTGAAGGTATGTCTGAACTAATGTCATACATTTCAAGTTGATTTCACCATATTGAAACACTGCGCACCTATGATCTAAAGTAATTTTAGGTCTAGATTTTAGTCACTTTTTAAAAGTGAATGTAACCCCAGAGTGAACTTTTTAAAGTATCAGCATGCTGGTAATTTACACATGGCAACACTTTGATGGCATTGCCAGTGTCCATGTCTGCTCTTTGAAATCATCGCCATTTTGAAACACCCTGCAAGGGATATTTTCTCTACCTGGTCTATCACTACCTGTTAAGGCAAAGGCATCATCTATAGTATCTTCCCTCTGATACCTGAGAGCCCCATCCTCCTTGTCCTTTCCCTCCTCCTCCTCCGCATGTAGACATACTTGTTTGGGTAAGTGCATGGCAAGTAAATTTCAGGAAAAAATAGTTGATGTTGAGCCCTGCATGGTATTTCAGTGTATTTTGTGCAGTTGGTATAATGCAGCTTCTGGTAGTTTTCATATTTAATATGTTATTAATGTGGTTGCTTTGTATTCTCCATCTTCCGGTTGATTTTACCAAAAGACAAGGGGATGTGAAGTGGTGACACTTTCACATAGGAACAGAGGTTATATTTATGTATTTGAATGCAAAAAAACTCTAAATTTGGCAGCTATTTGAGGAATAAACATGTTTGAATTTTTAAAATAACGGTGTCTGAGATCTTCCTTAATTTTACCCTTATAGTTGATAACTGTTTAGACGGACATTGCAGAGTATGTAACCCTCTTTAAATGTCAGATGACTGATGTGAATCTTTTTTAGAAAAGCCAGTATCAGTTTTTGTCATCAGAGATTCTGGATCTGCATCATGAGTGGTTATAGTGTAATAATGCACAGCCAACTTTTGTGTACTGGTCAGAATTGAAAGGTTTTATTAAGAATTAAAGTGCAGTGGATCAGGGAGCATTTTTAGCACTGCTTTGTGTAATGCAGAAAAAGGTGTCCCACTTCGTGTTCTGTTTTGTCTGTTTTTGTCAAATTTTTCAGACACTGGACTTTTTTCTATAAATTTTTCCATAATATAAACAGCCATGGGAGGCAAGGATCTTACAAAATTACTGCACATTTAGACACTGCTGAATTGTTTTATGACTGGAGACTAAATTTTGTGGATAAAAATGAAGAATACTCCTAATAAAGTAAGGAAGTAAAATGTTCATAGTTCTTTAATGAAAGGGGTTCTCTTCTGGTGACAAAGGAGAGAACGAGAGAAGCAAATATTATTTTTCAGCAGATAGCGTACACTTCTTTACTTAGGGCACATCAGTTCACTTACAGCTTTTAAGGAAAGAACTATGTGCACCAATGTACAGACAATGTGCTAAAGGTTAATCTGTAATGTATCTGTAATAAAGCTATGTAGGGCTTGTCAACTCCATATGAATTCAACTTGCATATTGCAAAAATATCAAAGACAATTTTAAATTTATTCTTTTTCTTTTTTTGCAGGGTCCCAAGTGAGAACTTCCAAGTTTCAGATGTCAAGCAATGTGTGGGTGAGTCTCTTATCTGACTGTGGGTATTAACTGAACCTGTGACTGATTCGAAAGTTGATAGAAAACATGCCATTCCTGTGTAAATGTAAAAACCCATGGTGGCCCCAAATATTGTGGAACACAGAGCTGAGACCAACAAAGTTTGTCCATCAAAGGATTGTCGTGTTAAGATCACCCTTTACTAAGCTGTCCTCTACAAGACCTGACCTTCAGCATCCCTTATCAATATTGTGCTTGCTTCTGCTGTTCATGGCACATTCTGGAGCTGTAAGATTAATAAATAATATAATAAATAAATGTAGATTTTGAACGCGCGAGAACACATTTCATGCGCACTTCACGCTTACACATTGTCTGAAAGTTGACACTGCAAAGTTAAGGTCATCAGACATTCTGGATCTGCATCATTACTTGTCATAGTGTAACCAAAGACCCTTTAGCTACACCAAGACTGGAAACTCATTCATACCGCTATGTTGAAAAACTCTCACCATTGAGAGGGAGCAACTTGTACAAGACTAGTATCGTCCCTTGCAACCACCAAGGCTTTAGTGGTAGCAGAGTGTATGCGGTGACTAACTATAGTTGAAGTTTATCCTGTAAACAGCAACTTAGATGACAGTTACTATTGACAATGTTTTATTTATATTGTTCAGGCAAACCATGTATTTTACTGATTATTCATATGATATACAATATGTTGAGATGCTGAGTTCCTGTAATGCATAATGAAAATTGCAGAAACATGCAACGCTGAAATCAGCTGATTTTGCACTATTATTTATTATATATTAAGAAATGTACAAAACCATTCTGTTTTTCGCATAGCAAATATACCACATGAATTTGAAAATATAATGTGACTGCATTGAAACTATAATATGCAGCAGCCATTCAGTCTGTTACAATACAAGATTTTTGTTAAGGATAATAATTGTAATTATTATTATTCAGACAGTAATAAAAATACCATTTTATTCAAAATGATTATCAGCATAATCTGTTATATGGAGAAGCCTGCATAAGAAAAAAATTAGAGGGATGCAGATATCAACTAACAAATCATCCAAAATAAATGTATCAAGTGGGCACCAAAAGCTATATACAGAATACTTTAATATAAATAGTGCACTTTTTTTATTGTTTTCCCAGCTCGGTTTGTCAGCAAGGGATGTCATCGGTGTTTTCTTATAGCGGAATCAATTTTCTATTTTGAAAACTGTTTTCCGGTGAGCAAAACTTGCCAAATTTGTAATTAATGATGCATTTAACAACTCATTTAACCAAAGCCAATTGAAAAATTCCTTTAAAATTTATTTACAAAAAAATCTTGGTGTACTGTGACCATAGATAAAATGCATGTCCTTTTTTTAATGCTTCTAAAAATGTTCTTGGAATGCTTTTTGTTCACATCAGTTATGTCGCTGCTACTGGATTATCACAAATTTAAGGAAGACATACGCTATATATCACTTGCATATTTCAGAATGGACCTTCACTGTTCACTCACCTTTCTTCAAAGAGAAAATATGATTCTCCTTTAAAATTTATTTACAAAAAAATCTTGGTGTACTGTGACCATAGATAAAATGCATGTCCTTTTTTTAATGCTTCTAAAAATGTTCTTGGAATGCTTTTTGTTCACATCAGTTATGTCGCTGCTACTGGATTATCACAAATTTAAGGAAGACATACCCTATATATCACGTGCATATTTCAGAATGGACCTTCACTGTTCACTCACCTTTCTTCAAAGAGAAAATATGATTTCCCTTATACACTAGCTTATATTGGTTATTAAAAGTCACAGAACAATAATCTATGAAGGTCTTTTTGCCGCTTTCGTTGTCCTTGTTTCCTAGTGTGCCCTGATGCCTTGGAGACTAACTCTTTCATGACACAAGTTATTGTCCTTGCTTGGTCAGAGTAACCTTACCTAAGTTTCCAGTCTTGGTGTAACTAAAGGGTCTTTGGTGTAACCATGCACATCCAACTTTAGTGTACTGGTCAGGAAACCTGGAAAATCAGGGAAAGTCAAAAGGATCTCTTCCAGTCTCTGGAAAGTCAGTAAATTATACATTTTCTTAAAAAGTCATGGATAAGGAATCTGATAAGTGAAAACACACACACACACACACACCCGCTTACAAAAAATGAAAAAACAAAAAGGAAAGGCAAAATGAAATAAAAAGCATTTTATTGTCATTTGCGCATGTGGGAAACTAGTATATAGTCTTGGTCCACATTGAGAGTCATGGAATAGTCAAAGCCCACCTGAGACCAACCCACTACATTAGAAAAATAATCCTTTCACATCCCAGCAGATAGATCCTAGCTGCGCTTTTGTCCATCACACTGGCACTTACACTCCTCAACTACTCTCAGAGCAAACAACATAAGAACACACAGCCTTAGTGCAACAAACGACTCCACATACTCTGTCAGTGTCACATATAACATATAATCATTCACAAAATCCAAGAACTATCAGTACATAAGCTAGCATAAATACCAGTCTGGTCAATCCTGCAATGACAGTTCGCTTCCTTGACCTTTGATGTCCTAGCATTGATGCAATGGTTTCTATTAAAATTACAATAAGTTTTTAAAAATATTTTTACTCACCTAACCCTAAACCATCTTTAGAAATGATAAAAGTTTAAAATTTTTATCACTTAGATGTAAAAATTTGACACATCTGTGCTTAAAGTGTAGCTTTCAGATAGCTGCCACGCCAGAGATTGCCAAAAACTTAGCAGGGAGCACAGCAGGTGCAGCGACTTCATCCCCAGAAGGACAAGCCGGGCGTACTGTTGTTTAGTCTAGACCAGAGTGTAGCTTTTTACAATGACTTCATAAGAATCATCGCGTGACTCATTATTGGGTTGTTCATATTATGAGGAAATAGAAGATGGAGGAAAAGATTTAAATCCATTATATGATATGTTTGAGACATTAGCTTCCCGGAATGGTGAGAAGAAACACACGTGCTGTCTAGCTCAAGACACCGATTGCCACAAAGAACACAATGAAAACATGATGCACTGATATGATAGATTTTTCGTTTTCGATGTTAAAATGTTCTGATTTTATTAATAGTAATTGTCAGTATTGTTTGCACTCCTTATGATCTATATGACGCCTTAACAAACTGTCGATCAGAATCGGTGGAATAAAAATCATCGATCATTGTATAGTAGACACTATCAGCAATTCTTGTCCATCGCTTGTAACTGTGGGAAGAATATAAAAGAAGTATTTATAGGAATTTCCAACTCCCGTTTGGGAATCAACTCACCATAAATCAGTGAACCAATCTTGGGTTTACATTGTTGCAGGGTAATTCAGTAAATGTGCAAGTGTGAAAATATTTATATAGCATTGGTGGTGGTAATATAGATTAAAAACAAATAAGCACGCAAACGGCACCAGGTTCCAAATAGCAGAATATTTTAAAATATGCATGAATGAGATATGGAAATACTGTGGCCTAAATTTGTTATCCTCCTTAAAACGCTCTGAACACACTAATATGGTTCTCGCGTGCCCTTTGCCAAACAAAATTAAGACCACAAAACATTTTTTAATGACCTAAATGCTATACATAAAGAAAATATCAATGCAGTACTCACTTTTAAGTGTCACTTTTGCTTAACATTCTTAGTCGTGCATAATTTCTTTTATTATTTAGTACTTTGTGTGTCTGCCTTTTGCCTCGATGACCACTTGAATGTGTCGAGGCGTTCTGAAGATTAGTTCTTGACAATAATCTTTTGAGATGCCATGGATCCAAATGCTCTTAATAGATTTGATTTGCTGTGATTTCGCACTGAAGGGGATGGGGAGGGGAGCAGTGGACTTGGAGAAGGAAGGGGGTAGGGAAGGAGGCTGTGCTTGTTGCTCTGAACTGGTGGTGACTATGTGGAGACCCTCTTGATGGTCACTTCCCTGCCGTACTGTAGCTGCTGATGGGCTGTGGCTGTACATGGTTTGAGTGGTGGGGTGGTTGCTGGTCAACCCTACTGTCTCACCCTATTCCTGCCTTCTGTTTCTCTACCTCTATGTTCACCTTATACTTTTAATGCTTTACAATTTACACTTGTCCTATAGTTTACTTGGTGTTATTTTAATGGTTTTTACACCCTTTTTAAGATGTATCTAACGTCTGCATCGGAGTTTACTGTCACAACCCACTCCCTCTCACCGCAGTCATACTCATCAGTGACAGGAGGGGTTTGTGGGGGACGTGTCCTTTCAACCAACACTCGTACAAAACAACACAAGACCGGCAGTGAAATCAACAAGGACCCAGCCAGATATAATTTCGTAACTGCCCGGATTTACCGAAATTCTCTGAATTAATAGGATTCACTCCTTTGATTACTATAGCTTCAAACAGAACAATTGTCGAGGACCCGATCCAAGAACCAGATCGGCCAGCAATCTGCAATCTCACTTCACACAGGTAAATTTTATAAACATTCTTAAACTTCCCAGTTAGCTCTCGCAATAATTGCATCTACACTCATTCCTCCAGCAATCACACCCACCATTCGCACAACAGCCTATAGAGCATAACTCCCTTTCAACTCTTTGACCAATTCTACCGTTGCTAACAACTCCAAGACATTGTACCTCAGACCATAAAAGATTATCGCACCTTTCCCTTCTTTCAATCTCCAAATTTGTTACTAACAAAGTCCCAAATGTTTATATTTCTGACTTCCTTCAATCTCCAAGTTCGTTAATAATAAAGTCCCCAAATGTTTATACTTCTGACTTCCAAGTTCGTTTATAAAAAGTCCCCAAAGGTTTATATTGTTCTCCATTTCACAGTCACTGATAACTTTGCGTCATAACGGTCTGTACCTGCTTTCACGAAGTTTGGGGTTAGCGACATAAGACCGAAAACTGCGTACGTTACCGCTTTCCGAATGGTCTCCTACAAAATAGAGAATCTCTGCGCAGCAAGTTATAGCTGCCCAGGCTGCTGACGCATAGTGCCACAGAGACTCGTGGTCGAACCAAGATGGAGCCGATAGACGAAGATGCCAAAAGCTCGTCGTATAAGCTCTAAAGCGCTCCTTCAGCGTGAACACTCACGAAGAAATCAACAATACTCCAATTGAGGGCGGTACTCAAAAAAAAAAAACCCACTTTCTCTTCACTGTATCCACAGAAAAATACTCCAACATCGGTCTTCAATATATCCACAGGAAAATACTCCAACACCGGTCTTCAATATATCCACAGGAAAATACTCCAACACCGGTCTTCAATATATCCACAGGAAAATACTCCAACACCGGTCTTCACTATATCCACAGGAACAAACTCCAACGCTTGAACGGATATATATCCTCCTTCCTGCTCGATCTCTTGGGGATGACACACAGAATTCCCCCACTCCACTGGAGAGTCGCCCAGATAAGCAGAGTCTCCACCAATTTAGCAGACCCTCTAAACACTGCAGAGAACACTCTCGGGATCTCTAAGGAACACAACTCACTCTCCTCCACACAGGACCACTCTACCTCTCTCTCTGCCGTCTTCCCCCTCTCTGAGCGATAATTTTTCCTAACACTACTCGGTGACTCAAGTACCTGACCAGTACTTATCACTCTTTCTCTGTACTCACCGATACTGGTTATAGCCCATACATCATCATGATGAGTTATATCATGTGAACACAATTCTTGTATATAGATAATCAATTCAGAAATTAACTTACAAGCAAACAAAAAAAAATCCAAACTGTCACAGTCAACCCACAACAACCATCTGGGCCTCCATCCAGGCCTACGCCGATGGCGAATACATTGATGCACACACCCCATAATACTTGCACTCAAAAGTTACGCGCATACGCGTCCGTGACATTTACTACCTGCATTGTCAGATCCGTTATGTATTGTCTTATCATTTTTTTGGAGGATTCAGAGACGATTTTAGATTGAAGTTGAGGTTTAGATTGATCAGAGCATTTTTAAGTTTATCCCTTTCCTGGCTGTTTAGGCTACACTCTAGCAGGACGTGGAGTGTTCTGTCCCCACAGCTACAGGTCACCGGGGCTTACAAATACGATTCTATTCTCCATTTAGTCTCATTCTGGCTGTTCTACTTTGTTGGCTCTATTGGAATGGAACAGTTCTTCTAGTTCTCTCCTGGTGCCTTTGGCTTCCTTTTTATACTTTTCATCCCACTGTATTTTTCCAGCTGGTTTAATGGCTGTTTTTCTCTCTTCCGCTGAAATAGGTATGTTTATCTGGATGACAGTGGTTGGATTGTCTTTTATTGCTAGTTTAGCCAGTCTGTCACATTCCTCATTTCCTTTGATTCCTATATGTGATGGCAGCCAGAGAAAGTTTATTTGGATTCCAATATTATGAAACTTATTTAGAAAGTTTAAAAGTTTGTATATTATGTCCATTCTTTGAGAAGACTGGATTTGAAGTGCCTTAAGTGCTGATAGTTAATCAGAGACAACCAGAAATGATTTTTCTGATGCAGATTTTCTGTTTTGTAGTGCTATCAGCAGTACGTATTGCTATGAGCTCTGCAGTGAATATGGATATGTGGCTAGGAAGCTCAGCTGCAACACTGGTGATTTTAGGTGCATAGACTCTTATTACTGTGGTGTAGATGGTCGGGTCATGCGAGCCATCTGTGTATATAGGAGAGCGGTCTTTGTAGATAGTGTTGCGTTTCTGTCTAAATTCTTTTAGTATTTTGATGAGCTGAATTTCTTTATATTTGGTGAGGTCCATTTCGATCTGTGGTGGGTGTAGTGTCCTGGGAGGTAGTTAGCCTGTGCCTGGGTATGGACGTTCGATGTTAATGTCTGCCCCTGGTGTGTGTTCTATTTCCTGCGCATTTTTTTGCATACTTGGTTGTGAAATGGGTTGTCCTGTGCAATGTGTATGCCCTGTTGTGTGGATCTGTTTGACTGAATGATCTGCAGGTAGACAATGTATTTTGTAGTAGTAATTGGCTGCCCTTTCCTTAATTATTAATTCTGTAGGTTTCTGTCCTGTCTCTGCCAGCAAAGATTTGGGGTGTTCATCGGGACTCCTAGTACAACTTTTAGTGCCCTAGCCTGTACAGATTGGAGTTTCGCTATATGACTTTCCCTAAGGTGCATTAAGAGAGGTGCTGCATACAGTAGTTTTGAGATTACATGAGCTTGATAAAGGTTAAGGAGGGATCCATCTTCATTCCAAGGTCCAAGAAATATAAACTAGCAGTCCCACACTTTGATATTGCACCCCACATCATTTGGTTGGGTGGATGTTTCATTGTCTGTATGGTGTATTTTTCATCATTTCTCTTCCCTTGAAGCCTTCTTACATGATGTTGATGTACTAGAAACTGCTGAAATGTTGGTTCATCAGAAAACATTACATTTACCCTCTGCTCTTCAGTCCAGTGTTTATACTTTAAAGCAAATTCTAGGCACATCCTTTTCATTTCTGGTGTTAGTCTTGGTTTTCGGGCAGGTTTGTGTGAATTTGGTCCAAATTCATCCACTAATCTGCGCGACACAGTCCTCCAACTCACATCAACACCTCTAAAAAGCAAAGCAGATCATATCTTCTTGCATTAAAGTGTTTGAGAGTGTGAAATGATGGATTTGATTACCCAGTCATCTCTAGCAGTTGTTTTTCCATGACATCCACTTCAAAAACAGTACTGTCCGATTGAGATCTGGTGATCGCATTGGGAACCACTGTTTTGCTACAGCCGGTTCAAAGAGAAATATCATGTTCTGTGTACCCTTCTCCATGTAATGTTTCTGCCTGAGCTCTTTGAATGGCAGAAAGTGTCGGTTTTTTGCCCATTTTCTTGCGAACATAAAATCCAGAGATAATACCATTGAAACAACCAAACGGCACTGAAAACAGCAAAAGTATGTGCACAGGTTATAATGTAAGGATAATGTAGTAGACAGCAATGATTGCATTTTGGCATTTAGTGTGCCCTAAAATAGCGGATGATGCAATACTGTGTAATAGCATGGAAATATCAGTTATTTACTGGGTGGTCTTACACTTTTGGCCGCGACTGTAGCATAGTGCCACCTTGATGCTCAAATGTAAACCTTTGTTTACTTCTTATTGATATTACATAATTAGTCAAAAAGATACTCTTTTTAAATTTTTATTCATCATGCTTTTTCAAAATTCTGAATTGCAGCTTTTATCTGCTCTATAAAAATTTGTTCTGGGGGTCATGCTTCACAGATATGTTACTGTTGTTTGTTATGTTATATGCTGTAAACAATTGTTGAAAGAACTGCAATCAGATTTAGAAAAAGCAAAAGACAATTATTCATGTAGTTGATGAGAGAGAACATATCCATATATCTGTTATATTTGTTTCCTTTGTATCACTCTAAAAAAATTAAATTTGGTAACTACAACACTGAAGGCCTCAGGGTCCCAGTGTTTTCCTCAACCGGGCAGCCAGGCATGCATATTTTTTCTAATTTAATGAAACATTTCACTTCCAGAATTTTCTTGACTTGTTTTATATTTTTAATCTTTAAGTATGTTATTTTTGGTTTATATAAAAGTAGAACGCCATTTTGTCATTTTGGCTATATAAAACCACTTTATAAATCATTCCCCAATCCTAAGCTACACAAATCCCAAAATGAGTGTATATCATTGACCAGTATTATCTCAGGTAGTTGAGAATAAAATAAAATTAGGATATGTTATGTAGAATTACATGGACATTCAGAATATGGTGTTAGAACTAATTTACCTAAGACATAAAAAAAGTTTCCTCTTTGTGACTTTACAGTTTTACTCTTTTTTTGACTTTGCAAACACTTGTCCTTTGTGATTTAATTAGCAATATTTCATTTCCAGCACTCAGTTTGTCCTTTCTTTGTATTATTTCAAAAGTATATTCATTTTCCTTTATTTTAGTGTATACCAAGCATAGGTTGGTAATATTTTTTTTACCTTGATAAAAATGCCATGATAGCCCCATTCCAATCAAGTAATCCCCTTTTAAACCATGAACTATTAAGAGTTGATAATCCATGAACAAGAAGAGTGCACATACATTTGATTGGGCAGTTACAACCCAGATCTATAGGAGGCAAAAATTAAATAAAATATGAATGTTTTCTGGTATGAGTTGGATCAGCGCACATTCATCAGTTATGCATATGAGTGCGAGCTATACTCAGTTGCAAGTTTACCAATCCATCAACAAAGTGACCATGAACAGAAATCAGTATTTCAAGCTCTCATTCTCTCAGTAAGTTGGACAAATCCTAGGTTTGCCTCTCAACTTCATCAATTCAGTTTGATTTCATCAAATCAAATGTATGAAGACATCTGAGGCAAATTCAGTAAAAATCATCTCCGCTTATTAAAATCAACCTTCATTTTCCAAGTATGGAACATTACAGGGATATTTATCTCCACAACTGATGTCTGTCGAAGGTTCATATACATGTACTAATTGTTGAGTGGGTGGGGTGCGGGGTATGAACAGCAATGTATGGCACTGTTATACATGAGACTAGCTGGAACTTGTCATGTTCACTGACCCATAATTAAACCTCATCCTTAAGACTTCCTGGATTCATAATATCTGTAGCTGATTTTCACAACATGCTTAAAATTTGTTAATAAAATGTTGCTCCCCACATGACTGTAGATTTAGGTCTTTTACAGACAGAGTGTCCCTGTCAGTTTTTGCCATTTGCTAAGGCTTCTTACTATACTATAGTTATAGTCTTGCAAGGTGGATTATAGTAATGTTTCCTGCAATAACCTTACCCAGCATGTTTGGCTGATCTTTAAGTACACTGAAATGAACAAGCAACATGAACTGGAATGTACCGAACTTTGGGAAAAGGACAAGAATGGGTATGCATTCAAGGAATGTAACTAAGATGCTTTTGGCAATATTATTTTGACATCTTCCTCGTTTAAAAAAGTCTTCAAAAATTATATAATTTATACTCATAAAAAGTACAAACATTGCTTTCTTTTAACCTTTGTGGTATTCTTGTTAGTCATTTACAGTACACAGGACGAAGCATTTTTCATTGTTACTTTCACAAGAAGTGTTGAACATGGGCAGCAGTTGGCCTTATACTTTTCACAGTCATGCTGGTTCCGTGGTATTTCAATAAATTAAGACAAAATAACAAAGAAGAAACATTGATCTTAATTGTGCACTTCTTCTTTCAAGAGATCATTTTAAAATGTGAATAAACGTTGTGTGAAAATGTGTAATTGTGGACCTGATAACCAACTTTCCATTGCAGCCTGCTAGCTCAAAGCTAGTGTAGAGGCTGCCAGTACCTAGTTCGGGGGTGGCCAGCCTGTGGGCTGCATGCGGCCCTCGAGTCCTTCCTATGTGGCCCATAAAGGATCTTTAGAAATATATTTTGAAATTGTTTCCTACTTCTGTATAGTTTTTTTGATAAAATTAAAATTGTCAGAATTAAAGTCGAAAATGGAATTGAAATAGATCATAGCTCTAAAATAGTAGGCTGTATATTTACAAGGGAGAGGCACCAAGCTTTGCTACAGCAAGTCTTCAGGATTCAAAATGACAAAGGACATTGTTGAAAAGTGTTGCAAATACATCCTACTGATGCAGTTGGATGCAAAAGTCTCTGTGGCAAAAGTGGCTTGCTGTGTGGGAAAATGTTGCAAAGAACCATCAGTTTCAGAAATTGCTATAATTGGGGTGAGCATCGATTATTTTCTTTCAACTGTTAGTGCAGGATTTCTCATGGTATCTTAGGTATACATTTCTATACAGTAGAAATACCCAGTGTAAATTACCCCTCTTCCAGCACCAGCTAAAAAGAAAACGCTTGCGTGCACCATGACACACACACACACACACACATGCGGCACAGGGTAAGAAAACTATGAAATGGCCTGCTATTCCAAAGAAAGTTTATCGCAATCACTCCCCAAACAACAGTTGCTGAATGAATGTATCTACCCAAACAGCAGTTGTTAATGCAAATCTCTATCCAGATGATAGATGGTTTGCACTGTCAGATGACAGAAGGTGGTTGATTGTACAGCTCCAGTAACATGTCTTTCCTTAGCTTAAATCTCAAATGTTGTTCCTGTCTGGCATCAGTTAATCTGTTGCCTCTTCATCATCTACCCTTAGGTGGCTATCTTTCTCTCTATATATTTTTCTACAGAACACCATTGTTAGTTAGGTCTCTGACTGTATAATCATGTTCTAGCTATTTGCTGTGCATTGCTACAGAAATGGCAGAAACATGTTTGTTATATTAATATTTTTTGCCCCTAAGCGTTTACATTATTGATTTCTATTTTATGTTTCTTAGTTACCCAAAGTGCAAGTGTTATATGATTTATCAACTTAAACAGAACATTGAATCTAAGCATTAAGAAAGTTGTGCAACAACAATCAGACAAAATATACACTTTTTCACCCAGTTGTTCTTTCTCTTTATGCGAAATGATGCAGTCACTGCTTTCGTCATGCATCTCTCTTTTTTGCACATGACGTAGCTGACCACATTTGCATCACACTTCCTTGACTTGCCTGGTGTATAACTAAATGTAACCCACACATTCAGCTGTGGAAATGAAAACTATCCTGGTGAGGCATTACACACTTTGCAGTGTGGGTCTTGAGCAGACAATGCTCAAGGCTTTTTCCTTTACATATTCTGTCACATAATTAAGACGTTTTCTGTTTGTTCAGCTTGGCACCTTGTTCATCTGCCTTGAGTGTTGTGTCTGTGATTGTGTTATTCAACTTTTATTCTGGAGCTTTTAACTGAGTTATTGTAATGAACTGTGAGCTGTGGGTGCTCTGGGTGTTTGAATGGATGTAGCAGATTGATGGACACAGGCACCAGAGGGCTTGACTAATTTGAACTTTTTTCGGCATTTGTCATGAGGTAATTTTGCCTGTCTGGATTATCTCATGATAAGCGGGTTCTACTGTATTTTTTTAAAACAATAAAAAACCTCAGTAACTCAGCATGTAAGCACTCATGTTGGATCCCCTGTAAATGTTATTTTTCAAAAAGTCATGAGAAAACTAATTGAATGGTGTCATGCAGAGGTCTGTGATGTGCTTGTGCAAGCTGCAGCAGGATAAGTATGTTTCTTGCTCAACATAAATAGGCTGGTGAACCTGCTTTTTGGACTGGATATTGTGCAAGAAAAACAGGTGACTGCCGCTTGGAGTAAATTCTATCTTAAATTTAAAACAAGGGAACTGGACCAAGCTAAGACATGGCACAGACAAAGACAATCTACATGTTTCGGGGCACTACCCCTTCATCAGGACGACACAAAAACGACGAAAAAACGACAACAACGAAAACAGAAGAAAAGGTCTGTGGTATCTGGAGAATGAAGGGCGATTCCATTGACCGTAAGAATATGGAATCCTACTTCATTACCCATTTCGGTACCATGGCACCCACTGGACTCAACCTCAAACACTGACCCTCCACCTTCCTCTTTCTCTTTACCCCTCCTCTCTCTCTCTCTCTCTTATTTCTTTTCTCTCACCTCCTTCTCTCCCACACTGACACCCCCCTTACCCACGCTTCTCTCTCCACCCCGCCCCCTCTCCACCCCTACCCTTCCCTACCCTTTCCTACCCACCTGGCGATTGGCTGCCCCTCTTTTTAACCCTGTTTACTCACTGTCCCTTAGTCATTTTCCTGCTGTCCAGCCTATGCGCCACATCTACTGAAGCTAAGTCTTTTTCTTCTGTTTTCGTTGTTGTCGTTTTTTCGTCGTTTTTGTGTCGTCCTGATGAAGGGGTAGTGCCCCGAAACATGTAGATTGTCTTTGTCTGTGTCATGTCTTAGCTTGGTCCAGTTCCCTTGTTTTAAATTTACTGGATATTGTATGTAGTAACAGAGGAACAGCATTTTGCTTTGGTTTGTTGTCAGGTGGAAAGTTTGGACGATGTTTTGCCATGAGTGATGTTGTTTGTTATGATGCAGGCAGTAGACGCGTCCTGGATGTGATGGATGTCAATACACAGAAAGGTATGGAGATGTCAATGAAAGAGTGGGTGCGCTACTACCAAAACCCTGAGCGTGATCGTCTGCTGAATGTCATCAGTCTCGAGTTTAGTCACACTCGTTTGGAGAACTATGTGGAGTCACCTACTCTGGTCAGTGATTGGAAATGGTGGGGGCTTGATATGTCACTCTTTCCATGGCGCTTGTTCGTTTTTTTCCCATACATTATCTAACTTGAGAAATATGTCTTTATGTGCTGTTCTGGATGGCATGTCTTCAGTGGACTAAGATATCACCTTTCATATAGTGAGAATGAATAAAGGTGTGATTGGATAAAGATGGAAATGGTGGATATGTTTACTGACTGAAGGCATGGAATGTATGAAGATTGAATGGGATATATTTAGTGATCAAAGGTGGAAACACTGAATATATCATTCCTATCATAGTTGCATTTTTATGGTGTCAACCCGAATTATGTTGGATTTTTTTAATTGAATGTTTTCCTCTTACTAGAAGCTTAGGCAGTGTCAATGCCAGTGGCTAGGCATGGGGGGCATTCCTAAACTATGCACTGGATCCTCCACTGAACTGATGGCTAATGGTCAGTGTCAAGAGCCTGTTTAATGTTCAGGGAGAGGACCGAATGGAGTCCATATTTTTTAACTCCAGGATTCTATCTTTGGCAATGATCAAAGTTAAAGCTTTAAGATAAGATGACAGTCAAAGTGGCCTGAGCCCAACAATAAGCAATGATCAGTAAGCAACACAATAAAGGTATGGCATTGTAATTGTCTTTTACAGGTGCGTCAGGTTGACTGGGTGGACAGGGTGTGGCCACGGCACCTGAAGGAGTGTCAGACAGAGGCTACAAACATCATTGACAGGATGAAATACCCAAAAGTACAAAAGTGAGTGCCACAGTGAACTGTCATCGCCTTCATTGTTTATCATATCTTTAAAGCTATGTTTTGGTTGTGTCAGTTTGATTACCATTCAGTGATCAGTTAAAGGTCTGCCACATTGGCACCACGGCAAAAACATATTGCAATCTTTCTCAGATGTACACATATTTAGTGCAGCTTTGCTTAGATTTCTCTCTACTAGCCTTTGGTGAAAATTCATCACACAGATGTTATTATAATTGGGTCTAAAACTGGGTTTTAAAAAAAGGCACTTGAATTGGAGCATTCCATCCTCTAGCAGCCACCTCTGCAGAACAAGATAACAGCAAGATTTCACATGAGAGTCATGATATCAGCTAAAGGAAAGGCAGAAGTTTATCTGCTGATCCTCCTCATGATGTCACCTACCAGCTTTGGATTTCCGCCATCAGTGTAGCAGACCAAAAAAGAAAGTCCTACATTTATAAATTATGCAAACTTGTTTTCTCGATGTTATGAACAGTTTTGGCAAAAACAAAGCATAGTTTGCAAGTGAAAACTGGCCGTAAAATGCGTATTCACATGGGCCCTGTCACTTGAGAAATCCTAGATTCTCTCTTCAAATGACACACTAATGAGCAAAATGACATTGTTTTGCAATTTACTATGATAAAGTGGATGAAGACAAGAGTATTTGTGCCTGAAAGACCCAAAGAGTGATTACAGTAAACAGTATTGAACAGACTGTACCTAAGGAATCGTGAGGACTTTTTGATTACTTGAACTTCGGTGTGTTTCCATCAAAGGATTTATAAAATACGGAACAATGTCCAAGAAACACAGTAAGACACGAGTTTTCTTTGTTTATTGATGTTTGCAACCAAGTTGAAATAACTTTTCTATTGTTTGGGGGGATTTTTTAATGAATTTTTGAAAACAGGCTCAAGCTAGGAGCCCTGGACAACAGATAATATCAAAGACAAATGTGATGTTTTCATATAGATTTATTAGATATTAATGTGACTGAGGCACAGCATAAGCTGTTGGACCAAAATCTGGGTCATTGCTCCGTAGCCTTTCCATTGAGGAGCCTCAGTTTGGGATACCTAGTTTTTTCATTCTGAAAGTGTTACCTTCACCTGGTACCAACTTCTGAGATGGATCCCCTTATTCTTCATTGCGTCAGTTTGATTACCTTTTAACAATCCGTTAAAAACAAGTCAGCATCATTTACAGTCACTTTATCTCCCAACCTTATTTGTGACGAAATAAGTGCACTCCAGTTAAAATTTAAGTCCATTGTAGTACATCTGTTCTCCGAAATAAATTGACTCCCTGCCTCCTTCCCCCCACCCCCACCCCCAGATATTGCTTGATGAGTGTGGCAGGGTGCTACACAGACTTCCATATTGACTTCGGGGGAACGTCAGTTTGGTATCACATTCTGCATGGTGAAAAAGTGAGTTTAGCCAAGATTTTAATTATGAGCGTTTGTTCATAAGGGCAGGCAGGTTTAAAGGTAGATGCATGTCCATATCTTTCTGCTAGTATTGGATCTCACACTTGTTTGGCGATATACAGATGTGTGTAGCTTCTTTGAGTGTAGTGTAGATATTTTTTGTAGAGATAGAAAAGACTGTTTGAAGGATGGAGATGGATTTTGACTTTCAGCAAACTATAATTCTGGCTGCCCATTTTACTATTTTTAGGCTATCCATTTAATAGTAGATTCCTGACATTTCTTTGTAGTGCAGTCATAAAAGACACTGAGATGAAGTCTGTGGCCACAAGATTTAGTGTACAGCTAGAGTCTGCCACAAAGAACTTGGAACCATATATTGACATGAAACATACTTGTAAAGGTGGATGGATGTTCTGATTGAAATATTTGTCATAGGTGTTCTGGTTAATTCCACCTACACCTGACAATGTGGAGAGGTATGTGAACTGGATTTTGTCTGCCAAGCAAGGTGACTATTTCCTGGCTGATCACATGGACCAATGTCAGATGATCAGGCTGTATGCTGGCAACACCTTCATCATTCCTTCTGGTGAGTTCCGAAAGTGATCATCATTAGGGTGGGAAATGGGAGTGCAGCATGACCAAAAACATGATTTTGACAACTTGGGGTTTTATCAGATTCTGACCTACAAACATCAGTGATATACAGTAGAACCTCTCTGTTATGATGCTCGCTGTTACCCTCTCCATTCCGACTGATTTTTTTAAAAAACGGAACATTTTCTATAATATGGCTTACGGCGCTAATGTGAGTTTTCCTCAATTCTGACTTAGACCATTTTGACAATGAGTTGCAACTTGTGGACTATCAGTTTCAAATTTCAAGGCGACTTGGGGATGGGTGCATGGTCCCCATGGCTACTCAGGGTTCATAGGGTCCTTTTAAGTGTAAAATACTTTAGTTTTAAATGTCTTTAAAAAAAAGGCCTTTAAACCCCTTTAATTCTGCTTAATCTACTTTTTATTTTTGTATAGGTCCTTTGCAAAAGTTCTATGTCCTTTTAGGTACTTTATTCTAGAGCCTTTTTCAACAGCGCATTATTTTTGAAGCTTCAGTGGTCAATGTATCGGAAGTCGTGAAGGGAGATGAGATGAGGCCCTATAAGGGATAGTAAAATGAAATGTTCTCTATGCTTATTATGTTTTTTCTCATTAAATATCCCTTGTAAGGCCCCAATTTCCACAGGCCCCCACCCCTGTAATCTGACTGTCGCTTGCACAATATCTTTGTTGATATTCCACCCATCCCCATAAAAAGGTATACGCTGTGGATTTTGTTGTTTTGTTGAAATTGTTTTGCTTTCAAATAGCTGCATGGCCGAACAGAAAAATAAAGTTTGCATTTTAAAAGCAGAAATTGCATAGAGGATGAAGCGAACATAGTATCGCACACTCTGGCATTTGAATGCTTTTGAATTAGAAAATAAAAAGAATGCAGTTCCTTATGACAGACACAGACGATGCCGACAAAAATTTGCAAAACTACAAAATCAGGACAGCCAAGTTTTCGGTCAGCCTCAGCGTTATGGCTAGATGCTAGAGGAAGGAGAGTAACCAGGGTTACAAATGATTAGCACCTGGATAGTTTTGCTTTTGGTGAAAAACTTGATAGATTTTTACATTGTTAGATCTGTAATAATTCTAAACTCCTAGCCTCAAAATCAAAAGTCAAACTGCTTTAGATCTGTTATTAACTCTTTGAGCCCACAGGGAGCCGCAAAAAAAGAAACCGTTGAGGCAGTATAGATTTACACGTCTTGAAAAAGCTGCCAATTAAAAACTATCACACTCCCAGTAATATATTTAACATATTTAGAAAGATCTATTCTTCTGCATCACAACGGAAACAATACTTTAAGTTTATAGTATTAAATACTACTTGCTATTTGGTCCCAAATATAGTCCCGTAGGGACCCGCAAAAAAAAGAAACCGTTGAGGCCGTATAGATTTACACGTCTTGAAAAAGCTGCCAATTAA
>SMGT01005167.1:88613-122301 GCA_004794575.1 Lanistes nyassanus
GCAAGCCGAAACTGTTTCCGAAACTCATTTAGACAGTGCAGGGGAGACAACCGATGATAGAGCTTTACAATGATACCAAGTTTTTACTTCCCTTATACCGTTGAACGCGTCGGAGAGATTTTAAAGTTGCCGCAATTTAGCTAGCTGTGCTGCCGCAAGGGTCGGCAGGCTGCCGCAATTTAGCCGGGGCCAATGGGTTCAAAGAGTTAATATGAAGGTATCGGTTGTTGATCGTCTATGAAGTAATCTTAACTCTTTGACCCCGCAGGGACGCTGTGGGGCTAACAACCCCAGAGGCCGCATAGATTTACAAAAATACCGCTTAAAAACTACCACACTCACAGTAATATATTTTGCATATTTAGAAAGATCTATTCTTTGGCATCACAATGGAAACAATACTTTTAGTTAGAAATATTAAATACTACTTACTATTTGGTGCCAAATGTAGTCACTTTTTGCACACACAACAAACTTAACACGTATAGCCATTGTGAACAACGGAAGTAGACCTGGCCAGCCACTACACTAAACCTCGTTTGGCAAGCCCAAACTGTTTCCTAAACTCATTTAGACAGTGCAGGGGAAACAACCGATGATAGAGCTTTACAATGATATAAGGGTTTACCTCCCTTACACCGTTAAATGCGTCGCTGCTAAGTTTTGAATTCGTCGTAAGTTTCTCGAACCCGAGTCCCCGTGGCTCAATTAGGTCGTCGCCGGTTAGCCACGCCCATAGTCGCCAAAGAGTTAAAGAATAACAAAGTTCCTGAGCTGTGTATCGTCAGTAAACCTTACGTGATATGACAGCGATTCTCAGACCTACGGACCAAATAAGTTATGTGGTACAAACATCTGTTGAGTTTGTCACTGAGTGTTGGGGTAGTGGGTGCGTGTTGGAGATCATAGAAAGATTGCAATGCCCCAATGATCAGAATCAACACAAATTGAAAATTAACCAGACCATCATCTCTTATCTGTTTTACTGACAGCTGTATTTATATGCATCATATTATCATACAGTGTTGGGTTGCATGAACAGGTGTCTAAAGACAGTTTCACAAATGTAAATTTGAGAAGAAAATGGTGTCTGTGACGGGGAGGGGGGGGGTTTAAGACATTTGCAGGGCAGTAGGGAAGAAGAGCAGTATGAGGAATGTTAATTCCTATCTGAAATCCATCTAATGGGAATTCTGTGTAAAATACTGCATTGAAAAAGGTATCCAAGTGAATGAACAAAATGGCTGGCACGATTGTTTCGCAAAGTACCAAACAAGATTTGGAGATCACAGTTTAGAAGTCTTGTATTGTGTGGTCTGAGGGAAGGAACTCTATAGAAAAATAATTGGAGTATAGGAAAACACCAGTGACATTCCTTGCCAGGAAACCGCTTTCAGTTAAAAAGTGTTTAACTCATTTGAACCGTATGAAACTTAAACCTGCCCCGCCGTTGGCATGGCTGACTGCCTCTTGGCAAGCACAAGTACATGAGCGTTATGAATTATAAAGATTAATCTGCTAATTGTTTAAGGGAAAGAACTCTTACAATCAATAGCTGAATCATTTCTTCACAAGTTGCTTCCCTTTTACTGTGTTTAAGCTGACGATGAGACCGGTTTCCGGCCATAATTTCAAGCGAGTATCTACATGTGTTCTTTCACTTGAGAAATGCTAGATTCACTCTTCAAATTACATGCTAATGAGCAAAATGACAGTTTTGCAAATTTACTATGATAAAGTGGATGAAGACAAAAGTATTTGTGCCTGAAAGACCCAAGAGAGTGATTACGAAGAGAAAAACGTGCGAGCACGTGTTGTAAACAGTATCGTACAGACTGTATAAGGAATCGTGAGGAGTTTTGGATTACTTCAACTTCAATTGTGTTTCCATCAAAGGATTTTACAAATTATGGAACAAGGTCCAAGAAACACAGTAAGAAATGAGTTTTCTTTGTTTATTGATGTTCGCAAGCAAGTTCAAATAACGTTTCTATTGTTTTGGGGGATTTTTTAAGAATTTTTGAAAAAAGGTAAAAATGCCCAGTCAGCTTGGGCGGCTCGAGCTAGGATCCCTGCAGCTCAAATGTGTTAAAAGTCACCACCAAACCACTGGCGCTGCAGTCAAAGTGCACGAAATATTCAGTACCCTGTACATGGCGCTGCGGGGGTGTTGAGTTAAAGGTCCTTTAATTGGGATGTGCCATCTGCCTGGGAACCCTGCTACTCTTCTATCATACAATATGCATGCACAGTCCTGATTGGTTGTTCGTTCTAGCACATTGGGGCGAATGTAGGCCAGCAGGGAGAAGGGGAGGCAGGGGGTGCATACCCCACCCATTGCAGGAGAGTAGGGAGGAGCCATGCACCTGTCGTCCTTGATCATTTGACGCGGCACGCTGTAGTGTTATCCCGTAGACCATTCTCTCATAGGCCCTACATATAATATTGATGACAAATTTGTAGGCAAATTCTTATTAAAAACGCCTGTATGAATTTGAAGAGCAAATCCTTCTTAATATTTCTATTTTAAAAAAACACCATAAGATGAAATACTTGTAAGGAGAATTTTAATGCACTAGAACCTGCGAAGAGCGACCGCCCGTGGGGAAGAATAAAAGTGGGCTCTTCTTGCAATTAGTCCCTCCTCCCAGGTAGAGGTCAAGGAGTCAAAGAATGGCACTCCTTTTCACATCAAACATAAATGCTTTCTCCTCTCCAAAAAGAAGAGCAAAATTATTTCCTGTACAACAAATTTGATGTTTATTTTTGAAACAAAATCCAATATTTGCATCCACTGTGCCAGCAGTGCAAAATTATCATTAGGAACAATATTAACTATCAAAAGCTCTTCTTCGTTTCCATGCATGTGCATACACTTCACACCAGTCTACACAAGGACACAAAGCAGATCGATGGTACCCCATAGCAGACATTCAAAGTCAGCAGGAAAGAGTAGTTTCCCTTTGTCATTTTACTGAAACTGCACACATAGATGATTTCTGGTCACATTGCCAGCTAGATCTTTTGTAGCAGTGTGCGCATGGCACACCCTTATGATACGAGCATGTTCATATTTCACAGTGTAGAAAAATGTCTTTATTATTATCACACAAACAATGCAGAAATGAAGAGACACTAGGGTATCTAAGTGACTAGTTCTGCAGTATGCAGTACCACTGTTATCCCAAAATGACTTGGATAGCTATGTAACCATTTTGTGCAGGGTATTGTACCACTGTCATATTAAAACGACCAGCGTGGCTTTGTGACCCAGCTCCGTAGTGTATAGTACCACCGGTCCCAAAACAACTAGGGTAGTTCTGGTGTCCTGTTGTCATCCACAGGCAGGCAGTACAGTCCTGTATTATTACAGTATGACTTCCTGATATTTTACAGGTTGGATCCATGCAGTGTACACCCCTATGGACTCACTTGTATTTGGAGGCAACTTTCTGCACAGCTTTAACATTCCAAACCAGCTAATGGTAGCAGAAGTAGAGGATCGGACACATGTGAGGTTTTGTGCATTTAGAAAAAATATGCAAGCACATGAGTTGAACTGGACTGCCCCTAACTATGACTTTGTCTCTTTTGTGCAACATGACTAATGATACTGCCGGTGTCGCTTTACCTCTTTGTACAACATGACAAATGATGCTACTGTCATTTTGCCTCCTTGTACGACATGACAAATGACACTGCTGCTGTCACTTTGCCTCTGTGCAACATGATAAATGATACTGCTGCTAACTCACTTTGTATGACATGACAAATGACACTGCTGCTATCTGTCACTTTGCCTCTTTGTATGACATGACAAATGATACTGCTGCTGTCATTTTGCCTCTTTCTGAGATGTGAATAATGGCAGTGCTGTTAATGTAGACTGAACCTTCATGCTGTTTTGAAAATGTGCTGCTGTATTTACAATTCTTCATCATTCTCAATAAGACTAGATTATGGGCATAATCATAAGAACTTTAAATTGTGATTGTCTTACTAAAGAATTTACGGTTCCATCCTCCACCTCTTCCAACTATAAAAAAAAATGTCCAATTAACAGAGTGAAATAAACATGCAAATGAGGTAAAATAGCTAAAGCAAATGTTTGTGACTTTGTCTGTGTGGTCTGTTATGTAGGTACCACAGAAGTTTCGATACCCTTTCTTCAGTGAAATCCTGTGGTATGTTCTTGATCGCTACCTGTGCTGTCTGACTGGAAAATCTTACCTGCAAAAACCTGACATAAAAGAGGAGCTTGATGACCACCCTGACTCACCGCTAATTGATGACGATTCAAGACCACCTTCCCGCAACCCTGACTCGCGGCCTCCCTCTCGGAGTTTCGAGGATGCAGCCCCTGTGGACACGAGAGTGAGGATGGATGGAGATGAGGCCCCCAGACTGTCCAAGTCTATCACAATCGAGCTCACGCGCATTGATGACACCATGAAGACTTGTGCTGTGGACGAGGACAACATCAGACGCCTGTCTGGCAAATGTGCTTCGGAGTCCTCGCTTCTGGACAGCGTGCACCATGAACAGGTCCAGGGTGCTGTAGATGCCCAAGAAAAGGAGAACGGCCTCAGTGCAGAAGATGCAGGAGATGCAAAAGTCAGACAGGCTGTTTACCTGACAAAGTTTGAAGTAGATGGACTGAAGAAGCTGATCAAGTGGGTGGAGGGGCTGTATAGCTTACCTCCCAGCAAAAGGGGAATTCCCAAGGACTTGTTTGACCCAGAAGCTTTGTTGCATGATATCAAGGTCAGTGCCCTTTTGTAAAAGGGAATTTCAAGTAACATGGTGATCAGTTTATGCAGGCATGTCTATATGTGAGGGTAAAAGTTCATTTTTTCTGTGTGTGTGTGTGTCTGCGCACATGCACATGCGTACATATGTTTGTCTACTTGTATTTTATTTTTACAAAAAAGGTCAGTGCCTTATTGAATTTGTTAATTCTTGTATCAGCAGAAAGTCCGGTACCTGTTTGGTTCACCAATTTTCAGTTGGTTATGGTCTTGGGTCTTGCTGTCGCTTTCCTAAGTCAGATGGATATGTAACCACTTCAGTGCATCTGTAGCTTTGTTTCATTCTTGACGCAATGTTATTCTGAAACTTTAACAATGATGAAAGTAATGAAAAGAAACATGACTGCTGCCTTCAGTGAAAGGTAATGTGACAACAAAGGAACTTGACAAGCAAAAAATTAACAAGGACAGCATTAACATGTCGGGGCATTACCCCTTCTTCAGGATGACAAAAATGGATAACAAAACTAGTTACTTAACTGAATAAACATGGACAGTTCTCCAAGGCCGATGGACAGAAAGATTGGGGAAGAGCCCAGAACTCATTTGAAGTAGATCATTCTGTGCTGTCAATCATTGGCATCAATACGTACAGTCAATCGAACGGCATGTCCTATAAGGGGTTGGGAATGGGGGGTGTTAAGGTGAGAAGAGGGGCATTGAGTAGAACTGTAGAGGGGAGAGCAAAGGCAAGATAGGGAGGTTGAAATAAACTTAGTGGTGAACAAGTAGGGAAATGGGAACAAGGGAAAGCATGAGTTATGTAGTTACACATTTTGGTCTCTTCACCAAATTTCCTCTCAGCAGTGGCAAACTGTCCACATTCATTCAGTTAAATACATAGTTTTAATTGCTGTTCGTTTGTGTCATCCCAAAGAAGGGGGTAATGCCCTGAAACGTTGATGCCGTCCTTATTAAATTTTGCTTGGTTGCTTTGTTGTCACCAAACTTCTACAACTGAAATCATGTTGTAAAATGAAAATGAAATAAATGTAAATTGCGCAGTTGGTGATGACAGACTTCTAAAGCAGAAGCTTTGTGTGTGAAAATGAAATATTTTAATCAAACACGTGCACCTTGCAGTTGGTGATGAAAGACCATGAAAATGATGATCCTAAGCTGGCGTGCACAGGAGAACCTGTCCTTGGCTGGCCAGAATCACCTTTTAAGGTTAGTAGTATTGGTAAGTTCCTAAGGCCAAGAAAGACTTTGAAATGAATGTCAGCAGCTGCCTATTGGAATGTGCTTAACAACTGTTGTAAGATTGTCATGTCTTCTTCAGCTGACATCTTTTAGTTTGACTGCACATGCAACTAGCAGTAATGCATGCTTGTCACTGATCTAGGTTGTGGTTTCAGATCCAGTGTCCAGTACATGTACTTGCTGTACCTGTGGCATTTTATCACATGGCTGGCTGTTAGGTTCTGTGGTTTACCCTTCCTCCCCAACAACCTTCTTGACCCTCTGCTGTTCTACCATATTCGGGAAGCTCTTTTTGCTGACTTGACATTAAATAGTTGACAGTATGCATAGGGGTTTTTTGTGGACATGCAATAACAAATGTGGATCCTTTATTAAGTTAGCCTCCTGTGGGGATATATTTCTTGTCCCAGTATTGCACCATGACCCAAAGTGCTGTATTCTCAACCTAGCGATCCCTAACTGCATCTGACAAAAATTGCAACAACGTAACGCTAGTAAGGTCCCTCTGTGCATGTGCACCACCCATGCATAACCCTGTATGCACTGCTTACTGACAAACTAGCTGACTTTTCTTAAGCACGTGATCTGGGTTGGTCACTGTGAAGGATTGCATGTACTTGAGTTAAAAGTGATGTCATCCACATTGTGGGTCACTTTGTTAAAAGGTCCCCCAGAGACTTACCTGCTGTGATGGAATACTCTGTCCCAGCCAATAAATCCATGTGTGGTGTCTCGTTCGGTCTGTCCGATTGGCGTGCTTTGCAGACACTCCCAAAACAAAGGCAAAAGAGAATTCAACTGAAGTAAAGCTTCTCTCTCTGTATATTTAAGTAAAGGATATTTCATCAAGACATTCAAGATATTTCTTAGTCAATACTGGGTGACTATAGAGATATTTCTGACCTAATTCCTTTAGGTGGAACAACAATTTTGTCTTGCTAATATAATTTTTGCTTTTTTCAAACGGAGCCAAATCCGAAGCAGTGAAAAGTGGGTTTCTTTGCATTTACCCTTGGTAATTCCTTGAAAAGGGTTAGATTTCCGCTGGCCAGATATCGACAAGAGATTATAATAAGATGCAACAATATGTCTGTTTACTTTGCAGATCTGGCAAACAGAAATCTTGAAATGTTCAGTCTTTCAACTGTAGTTCAGGCGAGTTTCTCTCATTCACACATGATGCAAACCATAATCCGGTGTCTTACAACTCGCACTGAACCTCCACAGTTCAACAGTTCAATTAGCATGGCACAAAACAACCATTTGTGAAAGAATAGGGTTGTTTAAAATGCGAGTCTTGTTCATTATATGTGTTTGCCATGTTGTGGGTCACCTTGTTAAAAAAAAAGGCCCACTAGAGACTTATCCGCTGTGATAGAATACTTGCTATCCCAGCTGATAAAGCTCTGCATGCTGTCTCGTCCACTGACACACTTCACGTGAAATGACCGAGGCAATTCACGATAGTTCTTCTTCGCTACTTTATGTTAGATATAGTTTATTTCACAAGTTCCCATTTCAGAGATCTATGCGGAGAGACTTTTTCAGGACTGAATGATGCTGTTCAGTAGAAGCACTCTCATTTCTCTTGTAATGATACAGCACCATAGTTTACCCTGGATGGGGAACACACATCCTTACGGAATGTAGATAAATGTACTCCCTTGAGTAGAATAGATGTCTGTGTTGCAGACACCAATCATCAGACACTGGAACAGGCTTGAATGCCTGGAGACATCAATGAGGAGAAAAATCCACACTAGGATTCAGAACATCTCTCTCTCTTTAGTCCGTTTGCTCCTCCGGGGAACATAGGGCCTCAACGACACTCCTCCAGCGGACTCGGTTTGCGGCGGTCTTCTTCAGCTGAGCCCATGTCCATCCGGCTGCCTTTATTTCCATGCACCTCCTCATCGGCGCACTGGCTTCCCTAAGGCTTTCACCAGCTCGCGTCATAAGCTCTGCTGGAGAGAAATCGTCGCCAGCCAAATTGCTTTCTGGTTGTGTCGTTGTGGTTTCTGTAACAAATTCTTTTTTACGGGAATGGGTCGTTGGCCCATAGCCCAACCCCCAACCTGGAGGACCAGGGACTGCGCTTCGTCTGGTCTCTATCCTTCGACCTGTCTGGCATGGGTGGCCCTACCAGGAGCATGAAGCTCCAGCCAGCATAGCTCTCGGGGTTATTGAGACACTCAAGCCCTCCCACCACACCAAGGTGGCAGTCCATGGGAGAGAGGATTCAGAACATGGAGTTACGTAACTTGCGTTGACCCTTGAATGCTCCCAAAAAGATGCTGCTGTCTAGGCTGCTAGTCGTGTGTATGGAGGTAGAACTGGGGGCCATCAGACTGGCATGCACAAAAAGTAAGATACTCTGATCTGCAACAAACAGTTCTCCTCCTGGGAAAAACTTCATCAAACAGTCATCTTCTGTCTTGTTAGAGGCAACGGGGAGACAGTTACAGGTGGACCCAGTCGATACTTGAGGGAGCTCATGGACATAGGTCTGGCTAGTTCCAGAGTCTTTTCGTGTCTGCTGCAAAACTTTGCTTCGCTACTATGTTATGTGTCAGATCACTCGGTAAAACTATGAGTATTTATTGGGAAATGTTAATTACCAATATGGTGGCTTCTGAGAAATAGGGCTAAACATCAGATTTTTGTAGGATGTAGTGACGTAAAATCATCATCCTACAAAATAGTAGGGTTATGCTTGGTCACCCCTGGCTGTTGTCTCACCTGCTTCCAGTCTCTCGAGATGAGCTTTTGCTGCTTCCGGCAACAACACTGATGCTGACTTCCACCTTCATGGCTTGGCTGCTTTTGCCTTCCTTGATGAGGCGACACAGTTTTTCCTCTGCCTTCACTAGCCCTGGCCTTTCAGATCTGGAGCTCCCCTTGGGGTAGGGTATGGTACGGTACACGCTTCCATGTCCACATTACCTGTGGTTCGTGACCGGAGGGGTTGGCCGCCTATCTTTCATATGGTTGGAGCTGTGATCCATTCGCCTGGCTTGGGTGCATTTTTGGTCAGTGTTGCCATGGATGCACTTCTGGTTTTCGCTCCAACGCTGGCTCTGGGGTTGCCTACCTCCAGCAGCAATGTGGCACTCCCTGGGAGTCCCTGTCACCTCCAGCTGTATAGCTGTGCATGTGTGTAGTCACATTGCCATGGCTTCTTCCTGTCTGCTGCCTGGGTAGTGAGCACTCAGTGGGTGAACAGACTTTCTGAGTTGACCACACTGTGTTCTGCTGGGTGAGTGGTTTCTCTGTCACACAGCTCCGGCACCAGTGTGGTGGGCCTGGTTCTTGCTGTCCTCTTGCCAACAATGCTTTGCAATCGTTTGCCTTTTCTGGGTGCTGGTTCTGGACCCATGGGCGATGGGCATTTTTGCCTGCCAGGGGCTTGCCCTTCTCCCCTGCACCTCCTTCCCCAGGTGCAGTGGTCAGTGTGGTTTGGCATTCTCGTCTCTCGCTTCTGCCTTGCCTTGTGCAGTTGGTACAGGCTTGCTTTCTGGATCAGTGGTGGCTTTGTCAAGTCATGCTTCTTCGACTTCAACTGCCCACACAGGCCTTACTACAGCTGTTGCCCAGCATTCTGTTCCCTGCCCCCAGTTTTTGCTACTGTATGCGTGGTGCTTGTAGCTGACATTACTTGGCGTCCTGCCGTTTCCGCCTCCACTGTTGTTTCTAGAACGGCTCCTTGTCGCTCCGCAAACAGGGTCTCTGTCTCTGTCTGTGGCTTAACTTGTGTCCTTCTTGGCCGTCTTCGGCCATATTCTGTTGTTGCAGTGCGGTTGAAAAGAGCTGTGGTACTCAATACCGTGTGGCAACTTGGTGGGTCACTGTGTGGTACCACCTGTCTGACCTTGGTGGTCATTTGTGGCTTTGGCTTGTCTCATCTCTGTCCACTTCATCGGGTTCCCATGTGGGATTTTTTTAATCAGGCCTTAGCTGCTCTCCGTGAGCTGCCACATTACTCATGGCTGTTCCCGGCAGTGTTTGTTATCGTGCTTCCCTCTCGCCATCGTGCCTGCAAGGATAATGAATTTTTGGACCTGAGTGACGCTGTCAGACCTGCATGCCCTCGTGTGTCTTCTCTGTTCTTGTCTCAGCATGTTTTTGCCCACTAGACCAGCAACCAGGGGTCTCTTGGCCCCAGGTCTTGCTGGCTTCCTTCTCCCCAGTTGTGGCTTTATCTGACTCTGATCAGTTGAGCTTTGAGAGCTTTCAGCATGTGCAGGCATTGGACTGCCTCATGCCAGGGCCTTATTTAGAGAAACCTGTTCCTCTTTAGGCTGGCTGCATGCAAAACTTCATGAACGCCAGTATATCGCGCTGGATTACTTTTGTTATCTGGCAGCCTTATGCCAGAAAGTGGTGGTGGTGGGGGGGCAGTACCCCACTCCTTTTAGCTGCTGTGTGAGCTCTGAAGATGGGGAAAAGGCCGCATCCCTGGTGGCGTCACAGTTGATGTTACGTGTGTCACACACCTGTCCTTCCTCCTGTTGCCCTACCTTCCACTCAGCAAGCGACCAGGAGTGTGTGGGCATGTTTGTCTTGCATCTGACTCCTCACAAACACAAACACAAGAGCAGTTCTCACCAGTACTCATTCCAGTCCCTTAAACATGCTTTCACTCACTTCTGCTAAGACATTCATGCTAAAATAACCTTCTATGCTATGCCCTTACATGCTACACTGCGTAGTTTTCCTTATGACCCTTAATTCCAGTGCTTAACTTTTCTTACATACTAACGCTTGCTAATATACTAGCATGGCACAGACCTCTTTCCATGACATTAGCTCAGTTTGTGTTGCTTTAGCATGCTTACCATGATCCATCTAATCCCCACCCTCCTCCCTGCTGATGACTGCGGCTTTCAAAAAGTCAGCAAGTTTTGTCAGTGAGCAGTGCATATTGGGTCATACACAGGTGGTGCAAATGCGCAGAGGGACCTTACCAGGGTTACATTGCTGCAATTTTTGTTTGTAAAGTGCGGTTAGGAATCACTAACTTAAAGGGAGTCTCACTCTGCAAGCAATTACAATACTGTTAAAACGATTTCAATAGCTGTCTTAGCAGATTTACTGCTCAAAAGCACCGTGCAGGCAGCCCGAACTGCGAAATGCCTGCCTCGCTCGTTGAAACGCTGTGCGAGAACCTCGCTTTTATTTTTCAAGGGTTTCCCGGGGCCATGACATAGTAACGGCAAGTTGTTCACAGTGTGTTGCATCCACAATAGACATGGGGAGTGTGTGCAGTTTTCGGTTGCGATATCTTTTCCAGGCAGAAGTCTAGCATTAGCACACATGCTTTTCCACCACCAAATAGCAAGTATAGGAGACTGTGGATAAATTTTATGAGGACAACTGGGAAAGATTTTGCACAGCCGATGAAACACCTGGCTGCTCCAACTCCGAACTCAACCTTTCTCTCCACACAATCAAAAAGAAGCAAGTCTCCATTTTCCGTTTCTTTCACAGGACTCGCGCCCAGCGCACGTTCACTCATTCTCACGCCAACCATGCATTCACTCATTCTCACACCCAGCACACATTTACTCATTCTCAGTTTTTTTAAAAATACCTCATACATAACAAAGACCTACTTGCTAACTACAGAACTCGAACAGTGGATATAGTAGGTACTATACCTGTCACCCATAACAGTATAGTATTCAGAAATGAGTGGGGTCTGAAAAACAAATTTTGAAAAAGCCATGGGGAGCAACATGAGTATAACACACACTCACACACGCCCACAAAATTTATCATTACTGCAAATTCAGCCATTGCATGATGCACCAACATACATCATCATGCAGCAGCTCAGTTAATATATTTTTTTAACTGTTTATGTGGACAAAACAATGTAAGACATGATTTAAGTAGAATTTGATTTAATTTACAGTATATTCTAACAACAAAGGAAACTTTTCTTAAATTTAAAACAAGGGAACTGGACCAAGCTACGACAAGACAAAGACGAAGACAATCTCCATGTTTCGGGGCACTACCCCTTAATCAGGACGACACAAAAACGACGAAAAAAATGAAAAACGAACAAAGAAGAAAAGGACTTGGCTTTAGTAGATGTGGCGCATGGGCTGGCCATTGTCATGTCTTAGCTTGGTCCAGTTCCCTTGTTTTAAATTTAAGAAACGTTTTTCCTCCAAGTGGCAGTCACCTGTTTTTCTTGTAAACAAAGGAAACTTTTCGTCACATTTATACAGGATCCGATTAATAAATATTCTACACTACATCTTGCTAGAGCTAGTGAGTACCACTGCTGTACTGGTCTCAAAATCTTGATTGTACTTCTCAGAACTCACTGGGTCATGTGTCGTCATAAGCCAGGCCATGTTCAACAGTGATACAGGCATTGCGTGCACTCACAGCATTGGCATTATGAGATATTTATTAACTTACTAGTCTGTGTTCTGTTGGCGATCAGCCCCGTTAATGCGCCAGTCTGAAGGCGATACTGATGTTAAGTCTGTTTCCTAAAGTTCAAACTGATATGGCCGTACTCCATATCCTACATGTCCAATTTCTTCTTCACTGGAATATGCGGCTCTCTCCATTTCTTTGTTATTGCCTTTTATACGTCACTGCAGGAATCCCGTGACATCAGTTTTTTCCGTCATTTAGCTTGGCAGTCTTCGGAAAAAAGCATCTGCTGCATCTTCAGCAGTGATTCACTAGCATGGGGCTGTGTGCTTAGGTAAGGTGTTCTACATTTCATGAACGACAACCCACACGCTATCGATTACCAAAAATGTGTCTCTAGTGGTGAGACTCCCTTTAAAAATTTAGCACTTTAGGTCATGTTAAGTATTGCTAAAGAAACACAAATCTAGCTAAGAAATTTGTATTTCTGACAAAATATTGGTGTTTGTCATGATTTGTTAAGGAGAACATCTCAAAGCATTAAATGACTGTTTTCTTCTTAGAAATTAAAACCTCGAGTTCGAGCTTATTGCTCTGGGCTCAAGGTCAAGGTCCCAAAGGGAACCAGTGGTGGTGCATCTTCCATCAGACGTCGTCGAACTCGGTGTAAAAAGTGTGAGGCCTGCACACGTACAGAGTGTGGAGAATGCACCTTCTGCAAGGACATGCGCAAGTTTGGTGGGCCTGGCCGGATGAAGCAATCGTGCAAGAGCCGTCAGTGCATGGCAGTCAGTATCACTTTTAAAAAGTTCTTTGATTCCTTGAACTGTTCTAGCTTGGGTTTTTGTTTCTTATGGTTTATAAAATATAGACTCAGTGATAATAGGAGAAGGATCAATAGAGTTTACTGTGGATTTATTTGTACTTTAATTCTACAAACACACATTATGGTTTATAAAATATAGACTCAGTGATAATAGGAAAAGGATCAGTAGAGTTTACTGTGGATTTATTTGTACTTTAATTCTACAAACACACATTATGGTTTATAAAATATAGACTCAGTGATAATAGGAGAAGGATCAGTAGAGTTTACTGTGGATTTATTTGTACTTTAACTCTACAAACACACATTATGGTTTATAAAATATAGACTCAGTGATAATAGGAGAAGGATCAGTAGAGTTTACTGTGGATTTATTTGTACTTTAACTCTACAAATACACATTATGGTTTATAAAATATAGACTCAGTGATAATAGGAGAAGGATCAGTAGAGTTTACTGTGGATTTATTTGTACTTTAATTCTACAAACACACATTATGGTTTATAGAAATGTACATTGTCAGTGGCACTGGCAATAGAAGGATCAGTCATGACTGCAGTGCTTTATAGAAGTAGACTGGCAATAGAGTGAACATCTCAGCTGTCTGGGGTGATAGTTGGCAACCATTTTGTTTTTCCCAGTGGCCCCAAATCAGCAGCTGTTTTTATCAGACTTACAAGATGGAGTCAGAATTCTGTCCGCATAAGCATAGTAGTCCAGGAGGGTCTGCGATGGATGCCTTTAGCTTTGGTTTGCATAAAAACAGAACTTCCCCTGTTCTGAAAGTGCATTGCCAGTGCTGCAGATGTGCGCATACACTCTCATAGCCACACACACATTCGCTGTAATTATTCTTTCTCTCCTTGTCACGCCCACTCATCAACACCATGATCCACAACACCAGTTGAGACAGGAACTTCCCTGGTTTATTGAAACGCGCTAAGTTCCCACTCACTTCCATCACTGTAGGCACATACGGAACACAGTTCAAAGATCCTGACCCAAAGTGTGGGTGGGCCAACACACTGCAATTTCACTACACAAATATAAACAAGATTTTCAACTTCTTAAAATTTCCTGTTCCAAATGAAAGTACATGCACACTCTTCACTCCAGCAATCACGCTTACCACTTTGCGCACTTCCTTCAACACTAGCTTATAAATATTAATAGATTCAAGACATGGAGCACACTCCAGACTATGTAGTCCACCAAAATATCGCACCTTTCACTCTTTTCAATCTCTAGCTTTCATTACTAATAACATCGTCAATGTCTATATTTCACTGAAGTCCACAGTCACTGACTCCATGTCATAACAGTCTGGATCCTGCTTTCAAGGAGGTTTGATTGACAACATAAGACCAGAAGATATGTACATTACCGCTCTCCAAGTAGTCTGCTCCACAGATTTCTGCGCAGCAAGTAGCTCTCTAGGTTGGTGATGCCAGCGCCACACAGACTTGTTGTCACACCAAGATGGCACCGGGATATGAAGTTATGAAATGCTCGATGTGTAAACTACAGAGTGCTCATTCAGCATGAAAACTCAAATGCTTGTGATGTACTCCAAGTGAGAGTATTATTCCAAAACACCATTTTTAGCTCTCACCACAAGCAAATACTCCAACACTTGAAAGAAGACTGGTTCACGCAGACATATCCACTTGCCAGTTTGCCCTCTCTGGGCCGACACAAAGAATTTTGCCAGATGATGTGCATAGGACAGATAAATATTTCCGCAGATGAAACACTGAAAGCAAAACACTGATGTTCCTATGGAACACACAGAAACTTCCTTTCACACAGCATAACTCCACATTTTTGCCCTCCCAGGGATGACCCAAAGAATCCTGCCAGATGATATGAATGTAATGCAGATAAATACTTCCACAGGCTGACACACCACTCAAGGTACTCCAGATAATCTCTGGTGTTCGCTATGGAATGAACAGAAACTTCCTTCCACACAGCACAAGTCCATGCATCTTCTACCATTCACCCCTCTGAGGTGAATTTTTCCACTCACTTGAAAACGTGCCTGACTTTCCTCTGTTGTCAATCTCCCCTGCTCTCCTCTCATGAGTGCCAAACACCACGCACCCGTACTCGCACACACTCTATTTCTTTGAACTCCCTACTACTTTCGGTGACAGCCAGGTTAAGAGTCTTTAGAGGGGTCGGCTTTCATTGGGTGAAACTGATATGCAGCTGGGGCTGTTCAACCACAACAACAACATGCCTCTGCAGCAGTTTTATGTCTTTGAGTAGGGAAGATATATATAAGCTGGTGATGGGCCATGAGATGCATCTTCTAAAATGTGTCTTTTCATCCCTTATGTAAAGTTCCTGGGTCGATTTCAGCAGTCGAATGGAAATTATGAGAGCTGATATGTCTGGCCGTAAGCAGCAAACCACAGACTTGGCTGACAGGAACAGAAAATAAAACTGCTTGCCCAGCTTCAGTTCCACACACACACACACACGTGCATGGGGAATGCATATCACTTGATTCATTAATCTTCTTTGGATGTTTTGTACAATCTAAAGGCCTCAAATTGTAGTGCAACTTGTCAAAAAACAGGTTTAAAGTTTATCGAAAAATCAAACATTTTAAAGCAATATCACAACTTCCTATAATTATTTGGAAAGGTAATTGTTTCAGCTTTATGTTGGTGTAATTATTAGCATGATAACTTTAACAGGGAAAATGCAGATAATGATTTTTCCTTAGCTGTGCCATATGTAGCAACCGAAGTCACTATGTTGCATGATTTTTGTGGAGAAATTTATAGTACTGTCCTATTTCACATACATTCATGCATGTGCATACATACACAACGCATGCACACACACACAAATTGAATCAATTCTACTGTTTGCAGCAGTCTTTCTCTCTTTTTTGAGCGATATATTTGCTGTGATTATAGGTGGTTGCATGGATGAGTTGGGCCTAACTGTGCTGGGTATAGCCTCGTTGTCAACACAGACTAGTAGTAGGCGGTTGACTTGGCCACTACCTACTCCCAGAATGCTTTTTTCGTGACACACAGACTTTGAAGACCTTGCTATTTATTTGTAGTCCAAGCTGCTTTGTGGTACAGTGCAGCATGGTTTATTTCAAACCTATGTGTCATCACTATGCAGCCTGTGGTGTTTATTTTAGTCCATACTGCCTCAGTCTGAAGATTATTTTCCTTGTTTGTAGTCACTGCTTACTCATTGCAGTCTAGAGACCTTGCAGTTTATATCTAGCCTGTACTACGTCATGGTGCATCCTTTTTTGTTTCTAGTCCGTATCACCCCTTACAGCAATGTTTGGTGTCTATTTGCAGCCCATACTTCCTCACGCTGCAGTCTGCATGGTGTGTGGACTTGCTCGCCGTCCAGATGACACAAGCAGCCAGGATGAAGAGGACGACGATAACCCTACATCATCACTCATGGAGTGCGGCATCTGCTGGGAAATTGTACATCCACAGTGCCAGAGAGAGACATTCGAGAACCCAGATGTGGATGGTGTGGTCAATGAGGATCTGCCCAGTTCCTGGGAGTGTATCAAATGCTGCAATGCTGGCAGACAGGGCCAGCTCAAGGTAGATCACCTCTCTGTGCTGTAGCCCTTGTTGCATTTGGTGATAGACATTTCTTGCAGACAAAAGCTAATTTGGATAAAGAGTGGATTGATAAGGAACAAATGAGGACAGAGCGCTATAAATCGTCAAATGACAACCCAACAAAGTACTGGCAGCGCTAGACACAACCGTATGCTGATGTATGCAATCAAGGGAGCCTACTGTACCCAAACACGTAGGAAAGAGAGAGTCGAAAGTAAGGAACATGGCAGATCTTTTTTAAACGACCCTAGTCTTCACACGGCTAGCCCCTGGTGTACCACGAGGATGTACCACATGAGGATTTGTCCTATATTGTGTTTGTGTCGGATCCCAGTTGTCAGCTTACGCTTAGTGAGCGAGCTGACGACATTAATTAGGGATTCGCTGTATGCACACGTGGTACACCAGGGGCTAGCCGTGTGAAGACTAGGGTCGTTTAAAAGAAAGGGATGGCAGATCTTTTTTGAAGATCTGCCACGTTCCTTACTTTCGACTCTCTCTTTGCTACGTGTTTGGGTACGGTAGGCTCCCTTGATTGCATACGTCAGCATACGGTTGTGTCTAGCGCTGCCAGTAAAGAGTGGATTGGTTTGCTTGTTGACAGGGAAATGTTCCTGTTTAAAAATAGTTTTCTTGGTTGGTGTATAGCATTTGGTCATAATGGCAGGGAGGCAGTCTGGTACAAATGGAGTTCGTTTTGGTAAATGTTTCTCGTCATGATTTCTATTTTGGAGGGAAATGTTTTGTGTAATCCTTTTGTATTGGGAAGGCATACACTAATATTGCTGAAAAGAGTGGATAGATAGACTTGGTGATATGACCACTTACAGTTTCTAAATATACCCTATTTTCTCCCTTCTCACAAAATCCTAATACAATGTGTTTGCGAGAGGAACAGGATTAGCAGCTGCAACTTCGGTAGCTATTACTTATTAACAGAAACAAAGGGGGAGGGAAGGTACTTTAATCAAACATGGGCTGATTGTGCAGTAGTCCCCAGTTGCTGAGCCGCACAAACTGTCCTGTATGACCCAGTTGGGTGCTGAGGATAAAGCATAGCGTGTTCATAATTGACCAATGAGCATTCTTGTTTTAACCAGACAACCACTGAGAAATCTTCTGTCGTGATGAGATTAGGAGACAGAGTGTCATGTTTACCTTGGACTGTTTTCATTTAAAGAAAACCTTTAGCTTGGACTCTGGAAGAATTGTTTTGAAAATGTCAAAACAGCTTTTGTGTACAGCTTTATGTTTTGCTCTGTGCATGAAGTCAACATGAAAACCACATGTAGAGGGATCACTGACAATGAATGTCCCGGATGGTTGACAAGATCTTAGAAAAGCTAAAACCTCATTTGTTGCAAAATTCCAAAATCCCATTCCACTAGAGAATAATTCTGAGTATATTATCAGAGCTGAATCTGTTCACTACTTTTTTAGTTGAAGTCTAACCACAGTTGAACATAGCATCCCACAGAATGCAGCGGACATAACATGCATTTGTTTCATCAAATGCTTCTGGGCAGTAAGATTGCAGTGTTCACTTGGAAGAACCAAGACCTCATCAATAGGTGCCTAGCTAAGATTCAAAAGAAATCTGTATCACACTGTCCGAATAAGCATTCTTCCATCATAGGGTTATAATGACAGCGAGGAGAGGGAGAGAATCCTAACTGCTGCCAGGTTTGGAAATCGCTTTATATTTATTAAATGATTGATTTTAAAATATTTTTAAGCCAAAACAAAAGAAATTGTGTGGCATATTACACCGTAAATGTTTGGGAACTAAAAATTCATCAGCACGCAAAGATCCAGCAAATGGCACATTTATCAGCATGAGACCAGAACATGTTCAGGGACAGATTGGTCATAGAATGCAAGAAGGCAACCAGAAGTGGCGAGCTGGATGCTGCCTAAAATAAATAACTATGTGTATATCTTGCAAAATAGGTTGAAGATTTCAGGAATTTATGTTTTTCTACAAGAGCCTGTGATTGTTACTCTCTGTCCTCAATTTGCTTCTCTCAGTTTGTTCTAACATGACTTTCACAGGTGTTGGAAAGTTCTGGCTAACACCTTTATTTTGGGAGTAGAGTGCTCACTTGATGCAGCTGAAGGCAGAAGAAGTTGCTATATTTATTTTATTGCATAGTTTGCATGCCAGATATTCCTATTGAGCAGGGTGACATATTTGATGTACTGCAGAAATCCATGGTTAATGGAGAAGGCAGAAAACTAAACAAGTTATTCTGTTTCACCAGCACACACAAACCATCTGATCTATTTGGGGGCTAAAGGTCATTTTCCCGCATTTTTCGTCAAGCATAAAATTCTCATGCATGTCAACTACCTTTTTTTTTTTTTTTGCCTTACCATAGGTTTCTAACATGGTGCTGTAGGAACAAGGGTTTCTAACAACATCAAGTTCACTGCAAGAGAGTTGGCAGTGGGCTTGGGGAAGGAAGTGGGAGGGAAGGGGGCTGGGGCTTGGTGCTCTGGACTGGTGGTGGCTATGTGGTCGCTTTCCTGGCGTACTGTCGCTGCTGGAGGAAGGTGGCTGCCTGTGGCTTGAGTGGTGGAGCGCTTGCTGGTCGACCCTACTGTCGCCCTCTTCCTATATTTTGTTTATCTCTAACTTTGTGTTCGTCTTTTACTTTTAGTGCTGTATAGTTCATGCTTGTCATATAGTTTACTTGGTGTATTTTAATGGTTTTTACCCCCTTTTTATTTAATTTTTTTATTATTAAATATATCTAACGTCTGGATGGGTGTTTACTACTTGCGCTGCCAGATCCATTATTATTGGGAGGATTTAGAGACGATTTTAGATTGAAGTTAAGGTTTAGATATGCAGAGCATTTTTAAGTGTATCCCTTTCCTGGCTGTTTAGGCTACACTCTAGCAGGACATGAGGAGTGTTAAGTCTGTCCCCACAGCTGGAGGTCACCGGGTCCTTACGAATGAGATGGTATTCTCCATTTAGTCTCATTCTGGCTATTCTACTTTGGTTGGTTCTGTTGGAGTGAAAAAGTGTGAGCTCGTTACTCGGAAGTTCTTCTAGCTCTCTCCTGGTGCCTTTGGCTTCCTTTTTAATACTTTTCGTCCCACTGTATTTTTATAGCTGGTTTAGTGGCTATTTATCTCTCTTCTGCTGAAATGGGTACATTTATCTGTATGACGTTTGTGGTCGGATTGTCTTTTATTGCTAGCTTAGCCAATCTATCTGCTTCCTCGTTTCCTTGGATTCCTTCATGCGATGGTACCCAGAGAAAGTTTATTTGGATTCCCATGTTATGAAACTTATTAAGAAGATTTAGAAGTTCATATATTATGTCTATTCTTTGTGAGGACTGGTTTTGGAGTGCCTGGAGTGCCGAAAGTGAATCAGAGACAACTAGAAAAGTTGCAGATTTTCTCTTTTGTAGTGCTATCAACCTTAGGGCAGTACGTATTGCTACGAGTTCTGCAGTGAATATGGATGTGTGCATAGGGAGCTCAGCTACAACTTTGGTGATTTTAGGTGCATAGACTCCTATTCCTGTGGTGTGAATGGTCCGGTCATGCGAGCTGTGATGGGGGCAGCCATCACAGAGATGGTTTTGGCCACCACGCTCACAGCCACAGGGTGCGCCAGGGGTGGTATGGGTCGAGTACTGCCAGCGACACGTGGCTGTGGTGCACTGTGTCATCTTACAGCGTGCTGTGCTAGGCTCACTCTCTGTAAACGTTTCTATATCCTTCTAGGATAGTTGCAGATACTAACAACTAACATATTCGGATTCTACTCGATATACTCTTGCGGTAGATACTAAACTCACCCAACGTCTTAATAGATTAGGTTAGTTTGTAGGCATATTTCTTATCTTTTTCTATTCACATTAGCTAGTTTAACTGCCTTTTAACATAAACATCTTTATTTCCTTCTCACTCTACTTAACCCATTCTCAACTTGCATCTTACAACGCGCGACATCGCTGAAATCTCAGCGTTTGGGCGATTTTTACCGATTTTCGAAAAATTGTAACAAAAAACCTATTAAAGTTAAAAGTATCATTCAAACATTGTTAGAAAGATAAATTTAAGTAGAAAAAGATTTTTCCTACCCAAAATCCGTCCGTTGCTGATGCTTTGTGAAGACTGTGTTGAATTATGTAACCAAGGTGACGTAAGACAATCCCAACAAGGTACTGGCAGCGCTAGACATACCCGTATGTTGTGCACCTTGAGGATTCCATGTATTTGTCCTATGTTGTGTTTGTCTTGGATCCCAGTCGTCAGCATACGCTTAGTGAGCGAGCTGACGATATAAAATAGGGATTCACTGTATGCACACGTGATACACCGGGGGTTAGCTGTGTGAAGACTAGGGTCGTTTAAAAGAAAAGGGCGGCAGATCTTTTTTGAAGATCTGCCACGTTCCTTACTTTCGACTCTCTCTTTGCTACGTGTTTGGGTACGGTAGGCTCCCCTGGTTGCTTACGTCAACATACGGGTATGTCTAGCGCTGCCAGTACCTTGTTGGGATTATCTTTTGATGATTTATAGTGCTCTGTCCTCATTTGTTCTTTATTTATTATTGACGTAAGACAGTTTTGAAAAAGTCCCACTGACACGAAACACTCGCCGATTACAGCCGTTTGCAGCTTTTGTAATCCATAAAACGTTGTGGAAATTATCCATAAATGCCAGGGGTTTCCCACGAAACAGCTGGTATGGTTTTCAAACAATTCCAAGGCTTTTGCAGCACTTAGACGAAGATGGCGACCGACCAGACATTTTTTTCCCTACTAACAAGGTGGCGTGCTCAAGAGAATAAAATGTGCAAATGGCGTCTCCTTCCATCGTTCAAGGGAAGAAACTCTATAGAGAAATGATTCTAGAAAAACACCAGTGACTTCCCTTGCCAGCAAATCGGTTTTTTTGGGTCAAAAAATTCTTTTTGCAGCATCCGCTGGCCAACCAGCGCAAGGGTCGCAAGCATTTATATACTTTACACCAGCCAGCTAGCGCAGAGGTAACAGTGGGTTAACTTTCCTTAACACTAACAGGAAGAGCAAAGCGCACTCTAGTCACTGTATATTTTCATGTCCTTGTAGGTATATTCTTTGACTTTTTATTCTAAATGTTTTATGTGTAAGAAACACAAAATGAGGTATCCACCTCACTTCCACCCGCCAGCTTCTGCCGTAGCTGGCAATGGCTCCGTTGCGGCTCGCTCCCACCTGGTAAAAGCGGGGTGCGTGCCGGACAAAGCAGAGTCCCGAAGTAGGGTGAAGCAGGAGGAGGAGGAGGGAAAAGATGTGGCAAAACAGTAAAGTGCAGTAAACCGTGGGGTGGCGGAGCATGTAGGGCGGCAGCAGCAGTGGCAGCCCAAAATAAAGTGTGCAGAGGGCGTGGAAGGAACAAAACCTGCCTTTGTTTGAAGGAGAGAGAGGAAAGCTGCAAAGCGAACCCGCTTCATCACATCTGTGTGTATAGGGAAGTGGTCTTTATAGGTAGTGTTGAGTTTCTGTCTGAATTCTTTGAGTAGTTTGATGAGCTGAGTTTCATTGTTATAAGTGGTGAGGTCCGTGTTGATCTGTGGTGGGTGTAGTGTCCAGGGAGGAATTTGTGGGCCTGTGCCTGGGTATGAACCTTTGATGTTAATGTCTGGCCCTGGTGTATGTTCTGTTTCCTGCACAGTTTTTTTGCATGCTTGGTTGTGGGGTGGGTTGTCCTGTGCGATGTTTATACGCTGTTGTATGGACCTGTTTGACTGGGTGATCTGCAGGTAGACGTTTGATTTGTGCTTGTACTGCATGTTTTGTTGGATCCAGCTATTGAAACATTCAGAAAATAACAAAAATGTAAATAAAAAACATACTGCAGTTCTGGAGGAAGAATTCAACCACTCTTGGTCTTGATTTGTCGTTTGTGTTGGGGCACAGGTTTTCAGAATTCCATCACATAAGTTGCTGCTACTACTCTTTGATGTCTTTCCATTTAAAAAAAGTTGTTTGGGATTGATTTTAAGAGCAGACCTGAGAATAAAGCTTGGTGACACACTGGCTGCACTTCTGCAAACAAAAGCTCAGATATAATGAATGTAATACCTTAAAACCTGAATGCAGCCTGAGGACTACAGAGATCACACAACTTCCACACATTTTAAAAAACTATCCAGCACTTGAATTTTGTTCTGAGCTTGCCAATCTTGTGTCAGGACACAAGTTTTGAGTATTCTGTCAGCTTGTATGGAATGTCGTTCAGTACCATTGTATTGTGTGACAGTAAATTCATAATTACATTTCTGCATTTTTTGAAAAATGCACGTGTATATAGGTAGCTGTCCAGATGGTGCATGAAACCTGTGTCATGTCCTTATATTTGGCACTCATGTTCCTGAAAATTTGAGTCTTCAAGAGCTGACCGTACCTTCCTAATGTTTGTCATTGTGCCTGTCAAATCCAAAACAGTAAAAGTTTTTCATGTCCTGATGGAAAATTGTATTCCAGCTTCTGATTAAAAACAGTTTTCCAACTGCTCGCTGTGACCACAATGTTCTTTTTTTCAGTCTTCATGATTTTTGCTTCTGCAGATGATTTTAACAATGAGCTTATCATCTTTTATTCCAGCCAAGACAGTGGAAGGGATTTGGTCCCAGGCCTGCAGCATTTGAACAGAAACCCCTAGGGCTTGACCAGCGCCACCTGTCGACAAACAGTGAGGACAGCACATCACCTGTCTCTGAAAGCAATCAGCAGGTAGGAGCTGCACTTGTCAAGCAGGAAAAAGCTGAACCACCTGATGGCCCCAAGAGCCCCGTAGAGGGCAAGAGAGTGACAGCCAAGGAAGCATTTTCTACCAAGAAAGGACCACTCAAGGTACTTATTAGTAAGGAGGAGATGAAAAGAGGAGACAGCAGCTTGATGGAAGTATATTCTCTTTGTTGGATGCTAGCTGTCTTCATACTTAATTCAAATGTTAAACTGGATATGTAATCAGTTTGTTCACAAAAGAACAACTAAAACTGCATGTTTTGTTACCCCTTTTCTTTCGATAATGAGATTTATGGAGTGGTATATACATGAGGAATTCTTGAATTTGAATTCATCAAACAGGTACACAACACAGCCACTGACATCATCTAATTTAATTTATACATATATGTTTTAACCATCATGGTACCCATACAATAGTGTCAATGTAATATGCAAAATGATAACAGTACAATAGCATCAATGTAATATTCTCTCATAAAGTCATCTAATGTAAATATGCAAACAGTCAGTAAGGTTTTTTTTGCAGACTATCCCCACCCTTAAGTGATTATCCTATATGTTATTTTCTTATCACAATACTGTACCATGACCCAGAATGCTAATTCTCAAGTTAGCGAACCCCAATCACACCTTCCAAACAAAAATGTTTTGGTTACAACCCTGGTAAGGCCCCTCCACGCATGCGTATTCGAGTGCCTCACCCTATGCGATGCACTGATTGGACATATTCAAACTGACTTTCTCAAGCGCCTTCGTGGTGTTCAGACGTGTTTCTGCACTGCTCCGTCCTAGGTGTGGCGTTTCTCCAACCGCAATCTTCCACCTGCACTCTGCTGTTTTGTTAAGGGAAGTGAGAATTTCTATCCCTCTTTGAGTCTCTGTACTGCTCTCTGTTTTCCTTAGTTAAACAGATTTATGCAGCGAGTGTGTTTTCGAGTGTGTTTTCGTGTGCTTGCCTCTCGACCTCTTACTACGCCGTTAAGTGTGTCGTTTTTTCTTTGCGCCTGTACTCACGTTTTTCCTAAAGTTAAGCAAAGTTTGCTTGTAACTTACAGTATTAGTGCGGTTCTTTTCTTTTCGATAATAAAAGGCCGCTTCTATGCCACATGTTAGTTCGGGTGAGTCGGGCGCACGGACGATTTCATCCGTTCGCAAACACAGGGAGCACTCTTCAAATGATAACAGGAGGCCTTCTGCCACCGTTACTTCTCTTTGAGAAACATCTCCGGATATTCCTGATGCTCTTCTTCGGGCACCTGTTGCGCTGCCCTCCACATGGGGTCCTGCGTCCCTCGCTACCGTGTCGTCCTTGCCTGCTCGCTCCGCCAACTCGTCCCGCTCTCTTCATGACGGCGGTTTCTGTGGTGGATTCCGATGGGGCTGCCCGGTCTGCTCAGCTGTCCCGGCCTCCCCCCTGCCCGCCGGCGACAACCTTGGAGGATGAGCCGCCTCAGCTGGTGTCTTCTGTTACAGGACAATGTGGGGAGGTTACACAGCGCACACTTGGACTCACCGGGCCCGCTGGTTTCCTCTGTCCTGCACCTGCAGTCGGGGGGTTGGTGGTCTTGCCATACCCCCGGCCAGGTTTCAGCCTCGATTGAGGGTTCGCTTGTCGGTCCCGATGACGCTTCTTCCACTGCTCTCGGAGTGGAAAAGACGAGGGATCGTACTGTAAGCCGTTCCCCGCTCGTTGGCGTGCCTAATGTGAAGGAGGGGGAGTTGACGCTCTTAATTAGACGCTTCCTTGTGCACAAGGACGTCTCGGCTGGTTCTTCTTTCGCCCCGCGGGGTGGCGAAGCTCCGGCGGGCGACTTCTCTCCTGGCCACTCCACGGAATTACCCACACTTCCGCGGTTGGTCACACAGGCACAACCTTCCGCTGTTCCGTCGCACCGCGCCGCGGATCTACGTCACAGCGGTCGGTCAAGCGATAAACCACCAATTAATGTTCCGGTTTGCACAGGAAGCGGGGTTGTCGCACTTCCGGTTTCCTACCCCTCTGAGGAGTGGGAGGACGTACCGGAAGTTGGGGATGAGTCATACTCAGGTGAAGTAGACCCGTCGGATGAGAGACCTGCTTCTCTCTTCCGGGCAATACAAGAACTGGCGACCCTGCTCGCAGATGTCGCCCCCCCATTGCGTTCGAACTTGCGTACCGGAATTGGAAGAGCCGGTTTCATACCTCCCTTCCGCTCTCCTTCCGGTTCCGCGGTCACCAGATGTTTGCATCCGTGAGTCACCTTTAGTTCGTACTGCCTTCCGGGAGGCGTCGCATGACATCCGGTATCCACCTCACATGCATGTTCCGGATCCGCCTCTCTCGTCACTTCCGGTGTACCCTGCTCCGGCCCCCGTAGGGCGGATGCGGCCCCCACCCAAGCCTTACGCCCACCGGTCCTGGCTTGATGACTGTGCTTCCGGTAGGTCCACTTCCGGTCACACAGTCCGACCTCAGCCTACTTCCGCTCACTTCTCGTGCTCCTTTGGCTGGTATGCTGTTCTGGTCAAACTTGGATCATTTTGAGTGGCTTCACGCCTCCAACTTGAACTTTGCACAGTCCTCGATTCTGCTGTTTTGGCTCTTGACCAAGCCATTTACACCTCAGAAGTTTCCGCCGAGATGCTGACTTTGCTGCATCTCGAATTTCCTTCAGAGCCATAGCAGGTGCGCTTAAAGCTGTAGCTAGCTCAGCCTCTAACGCTTTTGTCAACGCTGTCCTTGCTAAGCGGGACTTTCTTCGGGCTGCTGTACCTGATCTTCCTCATTGCACAGCCACCAATTTGCGTGTTGCACCCTTCTGCCCGTCTTCCTTGTTTGGACCGTTCGCACAACAAGTAGCTCAGGAGCTCACTTCTGCGAATCGTGAACAACAATTAACCACTCTCTTCGCTGCCCGAGGCAAGCGCAGAGGTGGCCCTGGTGGTCTTCGACCAGGCAAGGCCAAGCGGCCTGCACCTGTCCCACGTTCACAGCCTTCAGGAACACTTGGCTCCCTCCCACCTCCCCCCAGAGGCAGGGATGTCAGGGGTCATGGCATTCGTCGGCCACGCCCCCAATGAAAGGTCCCCACCGCAGAATCACCAGCACCTCCCCCATCTCAGGCCGGCGGCCTGTCCCGCGCTATGGGGGCATGGCGCAACTGCACTCGCAGTGCGTGGGTGCTCAGCATGATTCGGGTGGGGTTCGCCCTCCTGTGGGACTCTTGTCCTGCTCCTTTGGCGTGGAATCCCCTCACTTTTCCCCTTCCTGCTTCTCAGCAGGCACAGGAGGCGCTAGACAAGGCAGTTTCCTCCCTCCTCCTTTCATCCGCGGTGGAGGAGGTTCACTCCCCCTCCCCCGGTTTTTATTGCCGACTGTTCACTGTTCCCAAGTCGACGGGCGGGTTCCGTCCAGTCCTTGACTTGTCTGCCCTGAATTGTTTCCTTCGGAAAATGCATTTTCGCATGGAAACACCAGCAGCGTTCCGTGCGGCTCTTCGACCCGGGGACTTTGTTACGTCCCTCGATCTGACAGACGCCTACTTCCATGTTCTTATCCTGCCGGCACATCGGAAGTGGCTTCGTTTGTGTGGCGGCAGAAAGTTTTTCAGTTCAGAGCCCTTCCCTTTGGTCTGTCCTTCGCCCCTTGGGTGTTCACCATAATTGTTCGCGAGCTCTGCGCACAGTTACACGAACAAGGGATCCGTTTCCGGGCTCATCTCGACGACTGGGCCGTTCATGCGACCGATGCAGCCACATGCACGGCACGTACACAGTTGACCTTATCCCAAGCCCAACGCCTGGGATTTGCAATAAATTATCAGAAGTCGGATTTCTCCCCAAAACAGGCCTTTACTTTTCTGGGCATGCAATTCGACACAGTCCTGTGGACAGTTCGTCCCTCGTCCCGCCATCTCGACCGCCCTCTGCAACTCATCACTCAGCTCCTGTCTTCCCCCTTCACTGCCAGACAGCTAGCAAGGGTGATAGGCATGATGGTATCACTGGTGTCGTTGGTTCCCCTAGCAGCGGTGTTCCTTCGACCCATATAACGTGCGTTCACAGCACGCTGGTCCCAGTCTTCCCAGTCATGGGACGACCTGGTTCCAGACCCGTATGCGTTCGCTCCCCTCTTCCGACCTTGGACCACTCTGTCCTGGCTGTCATCCGGAGTTCCCATTGTTCCCCCCCCCCAGCGGATGTTTTCACCGATTCATCCCTGATAGGGTGGGGAGCCCACTTCCTCCACCATGTTGCCCAAGGCACCTGGTCAGAGAGCGAAGCACACCTCCACATCAATTGCTTGGAGCTGCACGCAGTTCTTCTCGCCCTCGAGCACTTTCTTCCAGTTCTGCCCAGAGGTCACATTCGGATTCAGTCAGACAACTCGACAGTGGTGGCCTGTCTGAATCATCAGGGCGGCACACACTCAGTCGATCTGTCATTAATGGCGGAATCTCTTTGGCGGTGGGCTCACCATCACAGCCTGCACCTATCTGCAGTCCACATATCGGGTTCCGCCAATGTCCTAGCAGACCTGCTCAGCCGGCCACACTGCGTCCTCCAGACCGAATGGACGCTGGTACCCACAGTCCTGGAACCGGTGTGGCGGACCTGGTTCCGTCCAATCCTGGACCTGTTTGCCACCAAGTTCAGCAAACGCCTACCAATCTACGTCTCCCCTGTTCCAGATCCGGAGGCCCGGGCAGTGGACGCGTTTTCCCTAGTATGGGAGGGGTTGGAGGCCTACGCCTTTCCCCCATTGCCACTCCTTCCCCTAGTCCTGCAGAAGATAGAGACGGATCGTCCCTGTCTCATTCTTGTTGCGCCTCGTTGGCCAGCACAGGCGTGGTTCCGGGATCTCTTACGTCTCAGTCAAGTAGATCCAAATCCACTCAGCGTACTGCCCGGTTCGCATTCCTCCATTCCTTTATCCACAGCCAGAGCGCACGAAGTCCGTGCGTGGGCCGCCTCTCTTGCTGCATCTCAGTTCACGGCTCTACGAGACCTGTTAGCAGCTGCCTATTGGAGGTCTGAAGACCCGTTTATAAATTTTTATCTTCGGGACATTTCAGCCTCTGGAGAGGATGGGCGCTTTGGAGTTTGTGCTGCTGTCGTTACCCAGCACCTCTGGCGTACCACCTCCTCCTAAGCCTGGTAAGTTTTTTGTTTTCTCTTACCCACCACCTTTTTGTGCTATTCAGCATTCTGGGTCATGGTACAGTATTGTGATAAGAAAATACAAATTTCTTAACTAAATTTGAGTTTCTTTAGCAATACTTACCATGACCCCTCATAAGCCCACCCTCCTCCCCGCTGTTTTCTGTTTTGGGGCTTGTGAAAGTCAGTTTGAATATGTCCAATCAGTGCATCGCATAGGGTGAGGCACTCAAATGCGCATGCGTGAAGGGGCCTTACCAGGGTTGTAACCAAAAAATTTTTGTTTGGAAGGTACGATTGGGGTTCGCTAACTTGAGAATTAGCATTCTGGGTCATGGTAAGTATTGCTAAAGAAACTCAAAGTTAGCAAGGGTCCTCCATTTTCGGTTTCCATCAAGGTACTTCAGCTGTCCCACCGAATCAAGGAAGAGCACAATCAGGACCATTCCCAAACTGCTATAATGCCAGTCGTTCCCAATGTTGCATGAACAAAGCTTCTGTTGGGTATTGTAGGGTGCATAATCATTATTTAAAACCAAATGGGATTTCAAAATACCCCAATATGACGTGTTTCTTAAACCATTCTCAGACATTTAATAAGAATGAGCTAGCCAACTTGCTAGCAGTGTTTGGTGTGGCTTAATAAATGGTCCTAATACTCCCGTATTTTAAAAAAAATAACATGCAAAAACTTGAAAACTCTGCCGTTATATCTTTTCACACTACTGAAATACATCTGAAATTAAAAAACTGCAGCACGGCGCTTGAACAAGGGGTTTAGAGTGCATGTCATTTGCAGGGCAATTATGATAGAGAGCCACCAGAAGCGGGCTGGCAATTCCGACCGACATGGTACACGCATGCGCGGTGTATCAAGTGCACTGCACGTGCGCAAGCCGGTTGCTAGTCGCAACAGCAGACCTGTGCACAGCGTCACTTCTTACACAATAGAACCCCTCTATTACGTCACTCGCTATTACAACTACCCCTCTATTCCGACCAATTTTTTTTAATGGAACATTTTTTATTAGACGTAGCTTATGCCGCTAATGCGACTTTTCCTCAGTTCTGACTTATGACCTTCATTCTGACTATGAGCTGCGACCTTTGTACTGTCAGTTTCCAATAAATTCCCAAGCGACTTGTGTGAACGCCGTCAAGGAAGGTGCACGGTTCCCATGGCTACTGTCCTGTCGTACAATATGCGTGCACGATCCCGCTGGTTGTTTGTTCTAGCAAGCTGGGCGAATGTGGGCCAACAGGGAGGAGGGGAGGAGCGTCAGTTAACTGTCACATGAGAGCAGAGAGGGACCATGCACCCGTCCCCCTTGACTGTTTGACATGGTACGGCTGTAGTGTCCAATATCCTCAAGCTACACACAGTTTATGTTGTCATGCGAGACTGCATCTGTCAGTTTCGGTGCAGGCATCTGCACTTCGAACGTACAATAGTATCGTCAGTTTGTTCCACAAGTAGTGTCCGCAACAATGACTTCTACCTCCACACTAAAAAGAAAACAGCTAACTCTTGAAATGCGTTTCCGTGCGGTGAAGAGGGGTATGAGAAGACAAACTGCGATGTCGATCACCACATCACTCGGAGTACAGAAAACTCAAATTCAAGCAATAATCAAGAAGGAATTAGTGATCATCCAGAGGTTGGAAAGTGGAGAAAATGGGAAACAAAACTGGCAAAAGTGCATCAAACATCAACAGTGATGAAGGACCAGAAAGCTGATTCAAGAGAAAACATTGTGTACAGTGATGGAATATTGCTGTGACGACTTTAAGGCATCGAATTGGTTGGTTACAATGTTGGGTCATTAGATACAACGTACACATGGCAGTGCTGAATGGTGACAGGAGGATGTCAGCAAGTGATATTGAGGACTGGATGAAAAAATTCTCAAACATTTGTGAAGAATACCAACTGCTGTTCATTGAATATTTACCTTTTTATAAGGGCTTTTTGTTTGTGTTGGTTAAATATTGGCTGTGGTACAGACAATAAAATTGTGCTGTTTAGCTTACTGTGTTCATAGAATTCATAATCATTGCTCAGTTGTTCCATCTGTCTAGCTTGGTTCTCTAATAAGACCTTTTTTCATTGCTTTTTTCAAGGTCATAATAGAGGGGTACTGCTGTATTTCACACAGTGTAGAAAAATGTCTTTATTATTGTCATGCAAGCAATGCAGAAACAAAGAAACACTTTGTCAACAAAACCAAACATCTTTGTGCACACAGATGATGTCTGTTCGCTTCACTAGCTAGACGTTTTGGATAAGCATGTGCACATTTATAGTAAGGTCATATTCATTTTTCACAGAGTAGACAAACATCTTTATTATTGTTTGAGAAAGGACACTTATCTGCCCTAAAAGATTTTGGCTCAGTCCCCTTGTCAGCTCCATATTGTCACTCCAAGCTGAAGTTAGATGTTTTATAAGTTAACAAAAGAAACTGAACCAAGCTGCATTAAATGACACAGTCAGCAGTTTTGGGGCATTACCTCTTCATCAGGACAACACAAGCACAAACTGATAGAGACAAGGACAGATGAAAACAGATAAAGGCCAAAAGAGGCACTTAGCTGAGTGAGGTGAAGAGGGTCATAGGATGACAGTGTTGGGACACGATAGACTCCACCTAAAAGGTAGCTAACCTAGACAAAGAAGACGCATGTCGTTAGGTTGTTAGGTTGTTCTGCTTAACTGATAGTATGATGCACCTAATAATGTCTCAAACACAAAAGTACAAAGAACTTGCAGGAGCAATAAAAGTACACCACCACATTACATACGCACATTAGTCTACATTCAGGAAACTGAGGGGCATCACTGGCAAGGCAGTGCTCTAATCAGAGTGAGAGTCGCAAGGTCTTAATCACAAGTTATGCAGAACTAGGCATTGACGAGGAAGAGTTCAGTCCTCTTTCCACTCGTATACCCAGTACTTTGAGACTGACCAATCCTTGAACTTCAGTTTTTAAGAATTTTTATTGAAACATTTAATTTGCTATTGAATATTATTGCTGTATGCACAATATTTAAAAAAGTGTAATAAATTCCATGCATCACTGCTTGTGCACCTTTGCCATCTCAGAACTCCATCTTATCGTCACTTCCTGACCTTGAATAGAGTCCAAAATTTGATATTTTCTCTACACATTCAGCACACATTATATTTAAAACATCTTTTCCACCTATTTCGATTTGAAACTCTCTCTTCCATCTGGCAGGCAGCCAAATCTACATTTGAAAAACTCATTTATATAGTATAGGGGATACAGACAATGATAGAGTTTTCCAATGATATCAGGATTACTTCCTTTTAAGTGCATCTGTAAGATTTTTTGAAAGCTGTTCAATGAAGTTTCGACGACCGGCTCAAGGGCTGCCGTGACCATGAAAACGTGTTTCGCTAAGGGTCCAAAGAGTTTAATAGACCAGATGATTTGATATCATTTAACAACTGAAGGTGAAATATCCGTAACAGGGCAAAATCCCCCAAACCAGCGTTCCCAACAGGTAATGGATGATCTGTCATCTGGTGACTTGGTGCTCAGTTGTCTTTTTGTAGTGTAGGTAGTCTGGACTGAACTAGCTTGGCCAGTGATGTCAAGAGAAAACAACGATGGCTCATACTGGTTGCATGATTTTAATACCAGGTGAAAGCACAAGTCGCTAAGAAAGAAAAGCTGCTGAGAAAAGCACGGAAGCTTGGTATTGAGAAGAAGATTGTTCCCAAGATGGCATGTAAGCTTCTCACGGCACCAAAGCAAAAGGTGAGCTCGTATTTCTTTGTGCAAGTTCTGGTGACTGTGGAAAAAAGAGCACTTTGTTAAACTGCTTGACAAGGATACTGGATGTGTTCGAAACACCCTAACTAACGTGAGTGGGTTTGACGAGGGTATTAGGCATGTTAGAAATATCCTTACTAATGTGAGTGATTTAAACAGACACCAGGCATGCTAGAAACATCCTGTTGGAGGCCTGTCTCAGAATTATGTTGATAGATTTATCTTGGTGTTAAGTATGAAGATTCTGTCTTGGTGTTTGGTCAGAAGATCTGTCTCAGTGTTGATCTCAGTTTTAACACTTCTCCCTGTAATAAATTCTACTTCCCAGTCAGCAGAAAAATTTTCATTGCTATATTTTTCCCAACAGCAAATACAGGATTACTGTTAGATCTCAGATCAGTATGGTAAATAAGCAAATGATTTGTCCCTTTTTGGTTGGGGGGTGGGGGGTGGTTGGTCAGTGTATGCAGATATAGTTGTTATTGTGTTTCAGAACAGCCATGGAAATGCAGTCTTTCTGTATGCTTCTTTATAATACACATTTTTTGTAGGCATCAGCATCCACTTCACTGGCATCACAGTCCTCCTCCTCATCATCATCAGCATCGTCCCCATCAAGTCACCGCCTAGGCCGGCACCCCAAGCGTCCATCAGACATAGAAGAAGGGTCAGCTGTCGACAGCTCAAGTAGCAAGCGACCCAAGCGAGAGGTAGTGATTCCTCGTCGATACTTAGACTGACCTTGTTGAGGCAGGATACCCTTATAGCTGTAGAAGTGATGATTCCTTGCGGATAGACTGACCTTGTTGAGGCAGGATACCCTTATAGCTGTAGAAGTGATGATTCCTTGCCGATAGACTGACCTTGTTGAGGCAGGGTACCCTTGTAGCTGTAGAAGTGATGATTCCTTGCCGATAGACTGACCTTGTTGAGGCAGGATACCCTTATAGCTGTAGAAGTGATGATTCCTTGCCGATAGACCGACCTTGTTGAGGCAGGATACCCTTATAGCTGTAGAAGTGATGATTCCTTGCCGATAGACTGACCTTGTTGAGGCAGGATACCCTTGTAGATGTAGAAGTGATGATTCCTTGCGGATAGACTGACCTTGTTGAGGCAGGATACCCTTATAGCTGTAG